>JAKEYF010000195.1:0-111163 GCA_021527775.1 Lactarius sanguifluus | reverse complement strand
TGGAAGGCGACGCATGATGAGATAGATTGCCCTCAGTATGAGGGTTGCCGTAAGTGTGGGCCGCAGGGGGTGTCACATGTTCTTGCTGCGCTCCACACCTGTCCCCGCTCCCCCCTCTCCTGACCCCGCTACCGTTATCCCCGAAGAAGACTGTTACTATACCAGTGACTAGTCGAAGTCGTGGCGACTTCGAGTCTGGCGGGGGGGTAATGTTACGATTTCCCCGCTTTTCTTGTCTCTTCACTCCCATCTTGTGATCCATGTTCCGTATCGACCTTCCACTGTACTTTTACGATACGATCGCTTCGACTCGGACTTTGGCTCTTATCTCACGCCCAGCGCATGACCGTTACGACGCCCCGTGGCGCGACTTCCAGAACCCGCTGACGACTTCTGATCCACGCGTCGTCCCGCGGAATTCCCTTGTTCTCTATTCGTACTGTCCCTTTGTTAGCTCTCTAGGACCCGGATCCTAGGATCGCGCCATATGTTTGTCCCTGACAAACATCGTGTACTAGTATATAAGTCCCACGCTACCTAGCTTGTACGGTAGACTTGACTTCTTGTGTAATACCACACCGCTGTCTCCTCTCACGAACTGATCCTTTGAGTCGCACTTTCGCTTGACTCCCTCTTTGCTCGCCGTTGCGCTTGAGCCTGTCTCTACTATTACCCTTGTGTCCACGGAGGCCAAGTGGTACTTGTTCACCATCGAACTAAGTCGTAACTGACTTACTCCTTTCCCGTTACCGTCCGTGACTTAACCGAAGTACACGTCGTACTTAACGCCCCTGTGGTGGCGTTACAGGTTGGGACTTTCTGATGAGTACTCATACTCATGAGTATAACTCGTTGACATCTCTACCTACCACCAGTGGAAGAACGCCCTCATCAAACAACAGAAACGATACCTTCACATGAAAGCTTGAGTGGACGGGTTTGGGAGGCAGCTAGCACAGCGCCCCAGACAACAACAACAACAACCCCAAAGGTTTCAAGCCCCCCAACAACCAAACCAACTGCAAGGGTGGCAACAATACCGCAACCACCCCGATGCCATGGACACCACACCAGGAAGAGTCTGCGCCAGAGTCACAGGATCTGAAGAAGCAAACCCCAACAACCCTCAAGAATGGAGGAACTATATGCAAGGAAAGCCACCCTTCCAACCACGTGGAGGGTTCCTTACCAGAGGAAGAGGAGGACGAGGCATCTTTAACACAAGGGACGTAACCTGTTATCACTGTGGAAAGAAAGGCCACTTCTCATGGGAATGCCAGCAACCATGCCAAGCACGACAAGGGCCACCCCAAGGGAGAAGCGCCTACATCGAGGAAGTACCCACCACTCCACAAAGCGTTGCAGGGGAACCACTCATTGACCTCGATGAGCCCATACAAATCAATTGTGGTGCTACCTCATCCCAACAGGTAGAGGATATCATGGGGTGAATCGCAGAACTTCCAGAGGAAGGAAGAGAAATGTTTGCTAGGAATATGGCAGGGAGCCAGGATTTTCCAAGCGCCTGAACCCAACAGCCTGGGTGAGGGCAGTCAATTGTAACTCGTCGTTCATAACACGCTATCGATCTATGCATGTCCCAGTTTCGATTCGCATGAGTAACTTCATGGCCGAAAGAAAAGCATTAGTGGACTCCGGTGCCACCAACAACTTCATACACCTGGACTTCGTCAAACGGATGCACCTAGGAACCAAAGAACTAGAACATCCCTGCAACATTTGGAACATAGACGGAACACATAACAAAGGAGGGAAAATGGCCCTGGAGGATTATGATGAAGAAGACGGGCCCCCAGTGATGAAGAGACCTCATATGGAATGTTGTGGACCTAAGTACCACTGGACTGATTGTCCTCATCCATTCTCGTGTCAGTATCACTACCCCAATTAGGCTTGACAAAGTCAAGGCGACTTTGTGCTTGGAAGGGGGATTGTGTCATGACTTGTACGATTTTACTCTTTATTTACTCTTTTCAGACTTTGTGTCTTGTGACATGGTGTCTCATGACTTATAGGTCTTGTGACCTTTGACTCAATATCTCGGAGCCGTTATGACTCCTGTATTGCTTGGGTGAGTCACTGCCATTTCCCTTGACCCTGGTGGAGCGCTATGACTCGTATTGACTCATTACAACTGTGCGAGCCCTTATGACTTGTGCTATGACTCGTCTTTATTGTACAATGACTCGATCCTAGGACTCGTTTGTGACTCCTCCCTAGGATTGCTAATTACTATAAGTACTGTCTGCATTGGCTGCTAGTAGCCTCAGACTTGACTTCTTGTATCCTACGGTACCTGAGCAATGATACCTTTGATACTCCATCTCTCACCAATCCCCAGCAAGCCCTCCTATCCACTCAAGGACTATCCACATATAGTCCACTCGTTCATATTTCACTGAAGTTCCTCCTTGGAACTTCCCTTCGAACACCAAACCGATCCCGTGACTCTTAGTGCAGTGTCCCTGTAGAGAACCTATCCCAAGTTGGAGAACGTCCCTACCATGATGTAACACTCTGTATCCTCCTCAGCACCCTCCATTCCATTCCAGCTGCTGCAATTTGATGGCCTGAGGGCCAAGAATTTCAATATCTCAATGACCTTATCACTCAACACCATCTGCTCCTTGGAGGGGAAGGCAGTGGGGCCTTTTGTAGCATGGATGGTCTTAGGCTTGCGGTCTGGGCCTCGGGCAACCCTGATGTTGAGAATGCAATGTACAATGGGTGGTTACATGGTCATTTTGAGTCTTGTATCTTTGTTCTATCCCCCCAAGGTGTGTGATAAGTCCTGTACACTGACTGGCTGCTTATAAGTATCTAGGGGAGATAATTACTGCTGTCATCAACCACCCTGGGAGCTGGCATGATGCCTCCATTGCCCATAGTGTTTTAAAGTCCGGTCCGGTCTGGTTTTTTTACCTAATTTGGGTAAGACCAGACGACTGCAACCAGTCCACAATTTCTCAGCCCAGCAAAAAAACTGGACTGGACCATGTGAGACTGGTCTATGTCAGTTGAGTTGCAGTCCATGGACTGGTCTTAACCGGTCCTTTCAAGAACTGGTCTACAGCCAGTCTACAACTGGTCTACCACTGGTCTACAACAAGAATAAATGTGTGTATTCTTCTAAATAGCTACAAGTAATTACATTCTCTACCAAATCTAATCTACCTCAAATGTGTCATAGCACCACAGTACCATGGCACTGTCTTAGCATGACAGTGCCATGTCAGAGTTGTGGCACAACAGTGCCAGGTTGCTGCAGTTCTGTGTTGGTGTTGAAGGACCAGGGCATGGCACCGTTGTCAGTGTTGCAGTGTCACGATGCCGCATTGCTGCGGTGCAGCATTGGTGTTGTGGCGTGATGATGCCATGTCGGTTCGGTGTCGAAGCACCGTGGTGCTGTGTTGCTGTGGCATGGCATTGGTGTTGTGGCATGATGATGCCATGTCGGTGTTGAAACACCAGGGCACCGTGTTGGTGTCGCAGCATCACGGTGCGGCGTCGGTGTCATGGTGTGACAGCACTGTGTCGGTGTCGAACATCTGTAATTGCACTAGGTGTTCAGAGCTGTTCAGAGCCGTTCAAGGACACTCTGAACAGCTCTGAACACTCTGAACACCTAATTGTGTTTACAGATGAAGCACTAGGGTGCTGCATGGTGTCAGTGTTGCAGTGTCAAGGTGCCGTTGCTGTGGCGCAGTGTCGGTGTCATGGCATGACAATGCCGTGTCGGTGTTGAAGCACCAGGGTGCCGTATAGGTGTCGCAGCATCAGTGTCGTGGTGTGACGGCACCATGTCGGTGTCGAAGCACTAGGGCATGGCATGGTGTCAGTGTTGCAGCATCAAGGCACGGTGTTGCTGCAGTGTGGTGTCGATGTCGTGGTGTGATGGCGTCGTGGTAATGTTTTAAAACCTAGAGAAAAAAAAAACATTAGTTAGTTTAGTAAAATGATAAGGAAAAAGAACTTAGTTTGTTTGAGGGTCATTGAACAATGCAGTCGACGAGTGACATTGTGGTTGTTTGGTCGGTTGTTGATGTTGCAGCCGGTCCGGTGATCTGTGTGTCCATTGACAACTCACACTGTCAAGACCAGTTGCAACCGTCTCAACCGTCTTTTGGCAGTCTGTTGATGATTTGAATTGTTGATAGACTGCAACTGGACCTTGCTAGAACTACATGCAACTGCAACTGAAAGTCCAGTTGCCACCAGTTGGGTCCAGTTGGGTCCATGGTCTTTTTTCAGTCCATAGGACAGGACTTTGAAACACTAATTGCCCAACCTATTTGACCTCCTTTTGCATTCTACACCTCCTGGATACTACACTGTCACAGATAACCACCTTCCCAAGGGGTGCTTGTAGAACCCCACAACCACATTCAGGTTCCTCTCAAGACTGGTGGCCTGCCTTCCTGCAAATAGGCGAGAATGTGAGGCATGCCTTGAATTTAACTCCCAGATAGTTAGTTATCGTCAATCTGCTGATGGGGGATGCGGGGGATTCAAGGTTCATTTGGTCATCTGCGAGTTCCTCTTGATATTGAGAATAACCAAGGCCATGCATAGCCTTCTTGAAGTATGTGTCTGCTTGAATAATCTCCATGCTGTAACACCACCACAGGGGCGTTAAGTACGACGTGTACTTCAGTTAAGTCACGGGCAGTAACAGGATGTGAGTGAGTCGGTTAAGACTCAGTTCGAGGGTGAATAAGTACCACTTGGTCTCCATGAACACAAGGGTAATAGTGGGAAGAGGCTCAGGCACAAAGGTGAGCAAGAATAGGGAGTCAAGCAAAAGAGTGACTCAAAGGTTCAGGTCATGAGAGAAGACAGCAGTGTGGTATTACACAAGAAGTCAAGTCTACCATACAAGCTAGGGCATGACTTATATACTCATACAGGGTGTTTGTCAGGGACAAACACATGGCACAATCCTAGGACATGGGCCCTAGAGAGCTACAAAGGGATACTACTGAATCAGAACAAAGGGATTCCGCGGGATTCCGCATGGATCAGAAGTCGTCAGCGGGTTCTGGAAGTTGCGCCATGGGGTGTCATAATGGTCATGCGCTAGGCACAAGATAAGGGCCAAGACATGTATTGAAGTGGATCATAGGTAGAGAGTCTGGTCAACATGTCATAGCAAATCTGATAGCAACAGAACACGGTAAGGCAAGAGAGAATGAAGATGATGCAGGAAGGAGAAGGTAAAATTGTAACATTACCCCCCTGTCAGACTCGAAGTCGCCACAACTTCGACTAATCGCTGGTATAGTAACAGTCCTCCTCAGGGACAACGTTGGTAGGGGTAGGAGAAGGAGGGAGGGGGCATGTGTGTTTGCGTAAGAACATGTGGTGGCCCGACCGGCCACACTTACAGCACCACTCATACTGGGGGCAGTCGATCTCATTGTGCGTAGCCCTCCAATTGAGACACTTCCCACACCATCAAGGGCGTGATGTGGGATTCTCGAACCATGCAGACATTGGGGACATGCACCTTATGAGGCACATGTCCACCTTGTGCGCTAGGCTGCTGCACCATTGGCAGGCATCTGCGAAACTGGTACTTGTCAAAGCTGTCAGGGACCGGTCCAGACTGGTCCTCAACAGCTTTTGACACCCTCCACTTTTACAGATGGGCCTTGTGGCGGCCACACTTGGGACAGTCGCACACAAGGTGGTCCATAGACTGACACTCGTAACAGCGACGCCAATGTCTGCTGCTATCTGCCCCGTGGTGACACAGCATCTCGCAGGGCCCTCCTGCGCATGGGGGTAATGGCTCGCCATCCCCATCTGCGCATAAGGTGTGGTGGGGTCACATCGGCTTGGTCATCAGCTCCACGTAGCGGTCGCTGATGAGGGGGATGACTCGGGCATACTGCAACCTCTTCTGTATGCTTGACAAGTTCATGTTGAGGTGGAATTGGTCTTTCGTTGCCTCTACCTTGAGCCTGTGGAGGTCATCATGTCGCACTTTAAGTGCATCATGAGCTTCAAGGCAGGCACGGGGGTGGGAGACGTCGGCGTTAAGTGCTGGGTAGTGGAGGGAAGAAATGACCTCATCGACAACGAGGTGACAGGGGTCATGTGGGTGGAACAAGTCCACCTGTGCATCGGTTACATGTTGTGGGAGTTGGTTAGCAGTCTGGGTGTGGAGGTAAACGGATGTGACGTAGCAGGGCTCCCCCTTGCCCATGGTTCCTATGACCTCCTGATAGTCTTTTCAGTAATAGATGTACCGTGCCACCTCCTTGTGGCCTGGCTCTCCTATCATTAGTGGGTCGAAATGAGACAATGTGGGATCATTGAGGAAGTAGGGGATGCCCGGCTCCCTGCTCTTGTCCTCATCGTCATCGTCGAGGAGGGCGTAGTGGGGGTCCAGGGTGGCTACTTTGACAGTGGGAATGGGGGTGAACACATGGTCAATTCTGGGAGGGAACAGGGGAAGGGGTAGGTCTGGCTGATGGAGCATGCTGAGTGTTGGAGGTGACAGTGCTTGGCTTCAAGGAGGTGAAGTCTTTTCCTCCTCGTCTTCCAAGACGGGGACAAGCAAGTTTTCTGAGTCTAGTTTAAACTCAGGGGGTGGGGTGGGGGTTACAATGCGTGAATAGGGAGTATAGCCCACATCGTATCTGATGTCAGGGATTCCTCCCTCCTGCGATGGGACAGTTAGGTTATCGAGGATGCATTGGGAAGGGGGGCCAATGGGGACAGTGGTGGTTACAGGGGAGTCAGACATGAGGTTAATGATCATTGACGATGAGTGTGGGGAGATGGGAGGTGTTCTTTTATATCTTTCGTCCAGCCCCTTTGGTGGTAGGGTTTAGCCAGTAGAAATCAGCAATAAGGTCAGGTGCATGTCGAACGTTATTGAGGGGTTCCCACGAGCTGTCACTCATGGGAAATCCCTTCCATTGGATCAGGAACTGGAGTTTATGCCCTCAACCATGAAGGCATGATTGCAGCACATGCTCCACTTCGAGTTCTTCTTCTCCTTCGATCAAGTCAGGTGGAGGTCATGTGAAGTTGGCCCTGTGTAGTTCTGTCTCCTTATATGGCATAAGGAGGTTGGTGTGGAACATGGGGTGTATCTTCCACATCTTCGGAAGGTCTAGTTCGTATGAGACCGTCAATAAGACCTTTTTGATTCAGAATGGTCCGTGGTGTTTCGGGGCAAGTTTGGCAGTAGGATAGAAGGTTCGGAGGTTTGTGCCTTCTAGCCATACCTGTGCACCTTCCATGTAAGGTATGAAATGCATCTTCCCTCATTTCACCATGAGTTCTTGTGCGTGTTTGATACAGTCTTGCACATGCTGTCATCTGATATCCATCTCTAATCTCTGGTCAACTGACGGGGTAGACTAAGGTTTGGACGTCCATGTGGTACATGGTTCCCATCCCATGATCAGCAAGAATGGGGAATGTTTGGTAGTGGCATTAGGCCA
Source organism: Lactarius sanguifluus (assembly GCA_021527775.1). Lineage (NCBI taxonomy): Eukaryota > Fungi > Basidiomycota > Agaricomycetes > Russulales > Russulaceae > Lactarius > Lactarius sanguifluus. Next base: position 103,685 of record JAKEYF010000195.1, on the reverse strand, counting down.
GGAGTTGTGCACGAATTGTGCCACTGGAAGTGCTTCTGCCCAGTTGTCCTGCTGGACATTACTCCAGTGACGTAGATACTGTTCTAGCCACTGGTTGGTACGTTCCAACTGTCTGTCAGTCTGAGGGTGATATGCAGAGGAGATATTCTGATGGATCCCCAGCATCTTACACAGGTCCTTCATGAAGGCGGACATGAAGCGCAGGTCTTGATCCATTATCATCTTCCATGGGATGCCGTAGTGGGGATATATGTGATGAAGGTATAGATGTGCTACTCCTTCCATGGTGATTGTTTCATTACAGGGGATGAAGATGGCTGCTTTCAAGCAGTCGTGGTTGGTGATAGTGAGGATGGAATAGTAGCTGTTTGAGGGGGGAAGTTTTGTGATGAAGTCCATCGTTACAACTTCGAATGGCTTAGCATCTGGGTTGGTGGTTATGGGAAAGAGGTGTGGCTTTTGTTGGTGAGGGTTGATTTTGTTAGACTGGCATGTAGCACAGCCCTTGACATATTCCTCGACATCATTCCTCATGCCTGGCCACCAGTAATCTCGCCATAAAAGCTCGAGTGTGTTTGTGATTCTGGGGTGTCCCATGCTAGGGGTGTCGTGGAAAAAGGTAATTACCCCCCATTTAAGATCGTTGTCGCCCACGACAATGAGAGCATCACCTTTCCACCATAGACCTTGGTGCTTTTTCAAATTATGGGGTTCAACCCATCTGAGGATGTCTTTCTCATCCATGTTTTGAGCAACTTGCATCCAAATGTCCATGTCGTGCATTGACATTTGGGTTGCATGTAACGCCACCACAGGGGCGTTAAGTACGACGTGTACTTCGGTTAAGTCACAGATGGTAACGGGACAGGAGTAAGTCAGTTACGACTTAGTTCGATGATGAACAAGTACCACTTGGCCTCCGTGGACACAAGGGTAATAGCAGAGTCAGGCTCAAGCGCAACGGCGACTCGGCGAGCAAACAGGGGAGTCAAGTGAAAGTGCGACTCAAGGGATCGGATCGTGAGAGCGGACAGCAGTGTGGTATTACACAAGAAGTCAAGTCTACCATACAAGCTAGGTAGCGTGGGACTTATATACTAGTACACGATGTTTGTCAGAGACAAACATATGGTGCGATCCTAGGATCCAGGTCCTAGAGAGCTAACAAGGGGAAAGTATGAAAAGAGAACAAGGGAATTCCGCGGGACGACGCGTGGATCAGAAGTCGTCAGCAGATTCTGGAAGTCGCGCCACGGGGTGTCGTAACGGTCATGCGCTAGGCACAAGATAAGAGCCGAGGCACGGATCGAAGCGGATCGTATCGTAAAAGTACAATGGAAGTCTGACACTGAATGCGAGTCACAAGACACGAGGCGAAAGAAGGGAAAAGGGAGAAAATCGTAACATTGCACGTATGAATTGATCTGCAGGGAGGACAATGACATCGTTGTTGTCCTCTAAATTTGGTGCATAATCTGCGCGTCGCGAGAGGGCATCTGTGCAACTGTTCTTAATGCCAGGTACATGTTTTAATGCAAAGTCGTACTCTGACAGTTCTAAGAACTTGCGCGCCACTCTTTGGCTAATCTTTTGCAGGTCTTTCCAGTACTGCAGATTGGCATGGTCAGTGTGGATAATGATTTTATGGGGGGAGCCAACAAGGTACGTGTGCCATGCTCTCAGCGCTTTGACCACCACAAGTAGCTCTCGGTCATAGATGTTGTAATTGCATTCCACCTCGGTCAGGGACTCCAAGTGGAATGTGACTGGGTGCATTCATTGGTCTGGCCTGAGCTGGTTTAACACAGCTCCAAGGGCCACATTCGATGTGTCTACTTCCAGTTTGAATGGTTTGGTGAGGTCAGGGAATAGTAATGTGGGTTCTTGACCAATGCTTCATCGGATATTATCAAATGCATCCTGTTGGTCTTGGTCCCACCTCCATGGTGTGTCCTTTTTTGTGAGGTCATGGAGTGGTCTTGCGAGGGAGGAGAACCCTTGGATAAATCATCAGTAAAAGTTGCAGAAGCCAAGGAACACATGCACTTCACATAGGTTTCTTGGGGCCAGCCACAACAGGACCCCCTGTACTTTAACAGGGTCCATTCATATGTTTCCGTGCCCAATGATAAGACCAAGGTACTCAATTTCATACACCTTGAATTTGCACTTCTCTGGTTTGATGTATAAGTCGTGCTCTTCGCACAGGTGTAGTACCTCGTGCAGCACTGCTTGATGGTGGGCGTGGTCAATCGCAGTGGCAATCAGGATGTCGTCCATGTAGATGATTACTTCTCCTAGGAGGATGAGATCCTGGAAGATGTAATCCATCATTCCTTGGAACATCGATGGTGAGTTGGTAAGGCCAAAGTACATTACTAAGGGCTCAAATAGCCCTCAGTTCATCTTGAATGTGGCCTTGTGCTTGTCCCCTACTTTGACTTGGACGTTATTATAGCCCCATCTGATGTCCAGTTTGGAAAAGAGTCTGGCTCTGCATATGCGGTCAATGAGTTCTGGGATTAGGGGGAGTGGGTAGTGGTTTCGAACAGTGATCTCATTCAACTGTCAGTAGTCTTGGATGGGTCGTAGCTTCCCATCTTTCCTTTTAATAAAGAAGAACAGTGATGCGTAGGCCGACTTCGAGGGTCTAATATACCCCTTGTCCAGTTGTTCAGTGAGGAAGGTCGTGAGAGCTTCTTCCTCATTTGGGGCGAGTGGGTAGACCTTGCAGTCTAGAGCGGGAGGGGCGTTTGGGAGAAGATCGATAGCATGGTCCCATACTCGTGAAGGGGGAAATCTGTGGGATGCTTCTTCACTAAATACCTTTGTGTGGTTTTGGTATTCAGCTGGTACCATCTCCTCAAAGGTGTGTTCAGGCCTTTTTGCCGCCTCTTGCTGTGCCAGTTCTGATGCTGTCGTGGTTTTTCGTATGAATGTGATATGGGGGTCTTGCTCATCGTCCATAAGTTGTTCCCACACCTCCTCGTCAAGTTTGTATGTCTCCAATGCCCATATGGAAGCTTCCATAGGCATGGCTTCGTCTGACAAATGGAGGCTGGAGATGACAACCAGTTGAAACTCATTCAATGTTGCCTCTCCCCATTGTATCTTTGGTTCGAAAGCAGTAAACCAGGGGTATCCGAGGATCACTTTGTCTCTTCCTAAACTGGTAATTAGGAAACGAAGTGTCTTGGTCTCCCCTCCAGTTTGTACGGTGAGATCGGTATATTGCATAATCTCTCCATCTTGGTTATTCGTCCCATCTACATTCCAGATGCGGATAGGGTGTGACACATTTCTGGTGGTAATTTGAAGTTGTTTGAGCAGTGTTGAACAGATAAAGTTGTCAGTTGCTCTGGAGTCCACAAGGACTTGTCGTTCAGCTGTTGTGTGCACAGATTTGAACAAGACTGGAATTCGCATAGATTGGTATCTGCTAGTGTACACATTTAAATTGAGAGCTCTAGCCCAGGCCACCAGGTTCAAGTGTTGAGAAAATCCTCTTGACCAAATAGTTTATCCACCATGAGGTCCCTGACCTCCTGTGTCTGCACCTTCATTGCAGCAATCTGTGCATCCGCCTGCTCTTCATTCGAAAGTACGTGATTAGAAGATACAGTGATAGTATTGATGGCAGGAGTTGGTACATTTGGAGCCGTGGCAGAGGAGGAGGGTCCAGTGGTGGGGGCAGTAGCCACACGCATTCCCTTTTGTGGGCAGTTACACAACAAGTGCCCTTGAGCACAACATCTAAAACATCGTCCCTCCTTCTGAAGCTGGGCCTTGTCTCCATCGGTAAGTGCTATGGAGGCTCTGGCATGTCCAACATCCATGGCGTTCGGGTTTCAGTTCTGTTGGAGAGCCTGGACCCATTGATCTTGGTTGTGTCTGCTCTTCTTTCCACGTTGGGGTTTGTTCTTTCCCAAGCGGTCCTTTAAAACCATATATTCAGTCTGCTGTAGGCAGGCAGCTGCTTTTCAATCATCCCATGTGATTGGATGATGGCAGCGTGTGGTGTTGATGACTAACTGGTTTGGGAGCCTGTCCTGGAACATTTCCAGGGTGGTGGCTTCGTCGGGGTTATACCCTGCTTTGTGGATCAGGTTGGAGAAGGTGGCAACATAAGTGTTGATGTCTTCACCCTTCATCGAAAGAGTTTGTAGACTCTTTCAGGCTTTCATTCGTTCTGCCACATCTGTAAACACAATTAGGTGTTCAGAGTGTTCAGAGCTGTTCAGAGTGTCCTTGAACGGCTCTGAACGGCTCTGAACACCTACTGCACTTACAGATGCATATTGGTGTACACTTGTACAAACCAATCATGGACAGTGTTCCACAGGTTCATCTCAGTCATCAGGACCCCTGTGTTTTGTTGGTCTTTGAGCCATTCAAACTGCTCGGTAACCCAGTTGTTGACTAGTGGGCCGCGAATGTATAACAAGGTCATTGCGTGGGGGTAGGGGATGGTGAGTTGGTCAACAGTGGGATTCATTTCTCAGTAGAGGTTGAAGGCTAACATGAATGCCTTGCTCTTTTCACGATCCCCATTGAACTCAGGGGGTGGGTTTTAGTGTTGGGGAAGTTTGGTTCCAAACTGATCCAAACTCAGTTTGAACCAAACCCAAACTGGAAGTTTGGTTTGGTTTAAACTGAACCAAACTCAAACCAAACTGATTTGTAAGCAATTGACACATTATTTGGGCGCTTAGTGGGCGCTTATTTAATCGGTTTGGAACAGTTTGGTTTGGTTTGGAGCAGTTTGAATCAGTTTGGTTCAGTTTGGTTTCAGTTTGGCCAAAATGTAATCAGTTTGGTTTCCAGTTTGGCCAAAATGGCCTCAAACCAACATCAGCAATCCCTGGGTTGCGCAAAAAATCCTTGTAGAGACTGTAGAGACTGTAGAGACTGTAGTTATTTTGTAGTAGGCTGGTAGAGACTGGTAGCAAACCATGGAAATCCTGGTTGACATGGTAGAGACTGTAGATGCCTGTAGACACCATAGTTTCTGGTAGTAGATGGTAGAGACTTGGTAGCAAACCCTGGAATTTAAGCTACCAAATCAACAATCCTTGGGCCTCTACAGTAGTTCTACAGTAGTTCTACAGTAGTGCTCATAGAGGCCATAGTGACCCATAGGTGGTGGTAGTAATGTTTATGTTCTATGTAGTAGTACTACCATAGTTCTACTGTAGTACCCAGGCCTACTACCATAGTGCTACTGTACCCAGGCCTACTACTGTAGTGCTACTGTACCTAGGTCTGCTACTGTAGTGCTACTGTACCCAGGCTTACTACTGTAGTGCTACTGTAGTACTAGGCATCAGTGTTTTCACACATTGCTTTTTTAGCTGGTACCAGCTGGTACCAGCTGGTACAAGCTAAAAAGGTAAGCAAGTTTCCCCTAAAATTATAAAGTTGACCAGTTGGCAGGCCATGTCAAATTTTCAACAATCTCCTCACAGAGCAATGACCAGCAAGTAGCACAAGTTCAGAAAGTCATACAAGTCCAAATATTAGTGATATCATACATTTATCATATCATATATTAGTTATATAAATATATTAGTCATAAGTTATCATAGTCAGGTCACACCAAATCACAGTCACACCATTTATGCATAAAAATAATATATTATTTAAAATAAATACATGATATTAGTACTACTGGTAGGGAGGTGGAAGTGCAGATGGCGTGGATGGGGTCAGGGTCGTGATGGGTCGGCGGGGTGTTGCGCGCCACATTGGGGCGACATGGCGGGTCGGCGGTGGCAGCGTCTTGGTGTGGTGGTGACTCGGCATGTGGTGGGATGTTGCGCGCCGTGTCGGGGTGGCGTGGGGGTCGGTGGCAGCTGGGGCCTTGCGTGCTGCGTTGAGGTGGTGTGGCGGGGTCTTGTGCGTCGTGTTGAGGCGGCGTGGCGGGTTGGCGGGGTCTTGCGCATCGTGTTGAGGCGGCGTGGCAGGTTGGCAGGGTCTTGCGTGATGTGGCAGGGTCTTGGCATGTGTTGGGTCGGGGTGGTGGTGAGTCGGTGTGTTGCACGCCATGTTGGGGTGGCATGGGGGTCAGTGGCAACTAGGCCTTGCGTGCCACGTCAAGGTGGCGTGGTGGGGTCTTGCGCATCATGTTGAGGTGACGAGGTGGGGTCTTGGTGTGAGTTGGCTTCTTTTCCCATCCAGATGACATAAGTGTCCCACGCTAAAAAAGGAATGTCGCCAGTAAGTTGGCTTCGTCCCGGAAGATTCCATGAGTAAAACATTGTTTTCGCACTCAGCCACGAACATTTGAAAGGATACTTTTTAATAAGTAATTTATTATGTTATCAATTTACAAAATAAATGTAAATAATATAATGGGGCGTCGCCGCCGCCGTCGGTCGTAAGCTCGGGGGCGCGCGGCGGGCATTCGTCGTCGTCGTCGTCATTGTCGTCGTAGGCGTCTGGTCCTGTATGCAAGCTGGCTGTTCACGTCGCAGGAGATGGGAAACGGATAAGTGAGAGGGGAAAACGCAACAGCGTCTTACGATGTAGTCGCGGGTGGGAACGCAGAAGGCGGGGTATGTGGGAACACGTAGTCACGAGGTGTCTGAGTTGCTGGACCCGGCGCGGGTGGAAGAGCCCAGAACGCGGGGCCCAGAGTCGGCTGCGATGCTGGAAGGAGGGGGGCTGCAAATGGAGGGGCCATGTGAGCTGGAATCGGCTGGGAAGGCGCAAACGCGAAAGACGGGGTGGACGGAAACGCGTGACTATGAACCGGCAGCGCGAGCGGAAATAATGCAGAGCCCGGAATGGGCTGTGATGCTGAAAGGAGGGGGACCGCAAGATGGGGGGGCACGCGAGCTGGGGTCGGTTGGGAAGCCAGAGGCGGTGTACAGGCGCGCGCCTTCTGATTTGCAGCTTCGGAGAGCGCATCAGGTTTTGCCAACTTCCCTGGTCTTTCGCCTCCAGCGTAAGGGTCAGTATACACCCGGTGGCGCTTGCCCTTCGCAGCCCCAATGGTCTTCTCGGTCAGCCCGACTTCTTCCGGGAGTCTGTGACGCTTTACGGCCCTCTTGACGCCCATGCTCTCGGCGGTCTCCATCCATGAATGCTGGTTGGGCGCGATCCTTTCCTTGTGTGGCAGGGGACTGGCTCCCGCCACCGAAGCGATCGCCGTCGTGAGACTAGCTTTGGCAGACCGGACTGCCTCCACAACGGCCTGGGAAGGTGTCGACTGATCATCTTCGGCAATGAGCTTATGCGATAACCTGTTGATATCTTGAACCAATAGATTGACTGTGTCCTTTGTTGATGGGCCGGGCATTGTGCATTCAGGCCGCTCGGGCTGAGGCGTTGATGAAGCGGCGGGAGCATCGGTAGGGCGCAGATGAGGGAAATGGAAATAAATTGCGCCAATGTGCTTGCAGAACCGTATACACGGGAAGTCTTGGCAGTTACATGTAGGCAGAGCGAGATTAATTGCGTAGAAATCCCCCGATTTAGTTTGCGACGCAACATGAAACTGAGAATCGTCAAATTTCTCAATAGAATCTCGGGCGATCGTCCTAGCCGTCTCCTCAATGACTTTTCGGCGCGCTGCTTCTAAGTTTAGGCCGTCGAGACTGGCTTGTTGCTTGTCATGCCGAAACCGATAGTAAGGGTCCGCTGATCTCACGAGTGTAAAGACAAGGTGATCTAATCGGCGGTTACGTTTCCCGTCAAGCCATCTGGATTTCAAAACGTGATGATATCTAGATAGCTTTTTTTTTAGTCGCAATCGAGACTCCATCTGAGGTGAGTACATACGCTTCAATGAGCATATTGGTATCCCCCTCTTCAAATATATGCCGATTCTGTCTGGAAACCCTGGACCACATTTTGGTTACTGGCATCCATTCAGTCTTGAGATATCGAAATACACTCTTGGGGACCCTTTTGTTAGTGGAAATGTCATCCCAGATCTCTGAAAACTCAGCAGGATCACTAGTTTTGACCCAGTTCTGTATTTTTTCCCAAAGCCACTTGTATTTGTCGGTTACAAAATGACGCCGCATGGCGCGGAGGACGTGCCATGTGCACAGAAAGACCCGGCTAAGCGGATATGTCTCCTGAATGGCTGCGAGCTGGGCCTGGTCACGATCTGACATAATAACGGATGGCCGAACCTCTGGACTCGCTTCCTTCACCCAATTGAGAAAGAATGCGACGGCTTCCGTTTTCATCGATGACGAAAGCATCCAGGCGACCGGGACGCCTAGAGCCGAGATGTAAGCGTTGTAAACCAGGGGAAAGGGAATACCGACGCACCGTGCCCCCAATCATCACGTGCAACCACTGTGTATAACATAATATCCGGGTATTGAGTAGTTTTGTGAGTCGCATCGATGCCAATGAATCTGTTGCCAAGACGCCGAAACGCGTCCACTTGATACTGAGTCTGGATGCACAGTATGAGGTGCCCCTCAAGCACTGGCAATCCTGGTGGTAGGGCACTGAGTTTATCCTTGTAAAAAATCAATACATTTTCTTCTTCGAGCCTCTGAACCCAAAGCTTCATTGAAACCCCATCTTCAGGGTGTAAGCGGATCGTTTCTGCGTCCAACGCTCGTGCAACGCGACTAACATCACTGAAGTCGACGAATTTGTCGCGGCTGCCGTCAGGGGCGGTAGCGCGAATGGACCGGACCTATTTGATTCGTTAGATCCGCCAATCAAATATTAACTTTACACGCACGATCTCTTGAGTGTCGACTTTCTGCATTAGCATCAATTTCATTTGCTGCCGTGCACCGTCCGACAGGCGCGTATACACCATGTTGTCGGCGCCAAGCTCATGGTTGTGTTCCGACACATAACGCCCCAGAACTACGGGTGTGTGCGGGTAGCATTTGATTATGATCTGGCAGCGGCAATCCGTGCCCTTTCTTGGGACCTTGTTCTGCCTTTCCGGATGCTTCTTCTGGTCCGCTTTTTGTCCGATTCTTTGGCGAGCGCAATGGTAGACATACTTTGTCGTCCATAGAGTTCTGCCAAGTGTTTTCGCACCATGTTCGGCTTTGGCGATCCTCATCTCGATCGTGTGCGCGCGCTCCTCACTCCGACGCCACTCATGGAACGCGTCCATATCCAGCCACTTGTGCGGGTAGCCCTTGTTCCGGTCTGAATTGAAGCTACCCCTTGCAGTCGAGGTGGCAGGATCTTGAGTTTCGGCTCGGCGCTCGGCAAGCGGTCTTCCCGCATCGACACGTGCTCCGGTCGTAGTGTCTGTACTCAGGCGCTCGGCAGCGCGTGTCTCGAACGCACCTGACACGCCACGTGCATCGTTCCTGGGTCCCAGATCCAGAATAGTTTCGTGCGCACTCAGGTCAGCTGCGTCCGGGAGTGTCGGCGTGAATGAGATACGAAACGATGTCAACATGATGATAGTGAGGATTGGGCGACACGTTAACACGTCCTCCCCCATGTCCCTGCTCTGCCACAGAATTGTGTCCACACATTCCGGCCACAAAATCGCATCAACGCGTTGGATAATAATAATAAATTATCTCGTTATCTATCTTGTAAAATATGTTTATTCACCAAATGAAAAGTTTATTACATTTCAACCTCAGCTGTGCTTACAAATGTACTTCTATGGAATTTCCTTTCTGGTAGGAATGACATAATCTTTATCTGGATGGGAAAAAACAAAAACTCTTGGTGTGTGTTGGGTTGGGGTGGTGGTGAGTCGGCGGGTGGCGGGGTCTTGTGTGCCGTGTCAGGATGGCATGGGGGCCGGTGGTGGCTGGGCCTTGTGCGCCACGTTGAGGTGGCATGGCAGGTTGGCAGGGTCTTGGCGTGCCATGTTGGGTCGGCGAGGTGGGTTGGCAGTGGCGGGGCAGGATGGAGGGGGTTCGCGTTCTCCAGGGTGAGCGAGAAACAAAAAGAAGAAAACAAAAAAAAACTTATTGTAATCATTTGGGCCAAAGGTCTTGCACACCGTGTTGGGGCGGCGAGGTGGGTTGGCGGTGGCGGGGTGTTGGGGCAGGATGGAGGTGGCTCGCGTGCACGAATGGCCTGCAACGTCCAAGGTGAGCAGGAAAAGAAAAAGAAAAAAAAAGAACTTATCTTATATATTGGGTCGAAGGTTTTGTGTGCCATGTTGGGGTGGCGGGTTGGCGGTGGTGGTGTGTTGCGAGCCATGTCGGGGTGGCGTGTTGGGGCAGGGACGAATGGAAGCAGCTTGTGTGCACGAGGGGATGGCAATGGCCTGCAACATTGAAGGTGAGCGGAAAGAAGAAAAAAAAAGAGAAAAAAAAAAGAACTTATCTTGTGCATTGGGCTGAAGGCCAGCTCGTCCTCAGCCACATCCTCTATCTTGCGTAGCTGTGGGGATGGTCCGTGTGGAATAACGTCGTGGTGGTAAGAGAAGAACATAAAAAAAAACATGTCCGTATACTGGAGAAACGGGTCAACAACACACATTCCCATGCCACAGATTAAGCCTCCGCTCAACACGACGTCCACCTTACTCCTGCCTGTGCTCCCACTTCCTCCCCTCGTCCGGCCTCCCCAGACCCACCCTTTTCAAGCCCCTCTCCCATCACTTGTGGTCAAGACGTGGCAGATGACGCACTGGGCTTCATCGCAGTGCAACAAGATATGTTTTCTTTTTTTTTTCTTTTTTTTCTTCTTTCCGCTCACCTTCAACATTGCAGGCCATTGCCGTCCCCTTGTGCACACGAGCCGCTTCCATTCGTCCCTGCCCCAACACGCCACCCTGACATGGCTTGCAACATGCCACCACCACCAACCCTCCACCCCAACACGGCACGCAAAACCTTCGACCCAATATATAAGATAAGTTCTTTTCTTTTTTTTTTCTTTTTCTTTTCCCGCTCACCTTGGACGTTGCAAGCCATTCGTGCACGCAAGCCACCTCCATCAGTTGGCTTCTTTTCCCATCCAGATGACATAAGTTTCCCACGTCTAAAAAGGAAAGTTGCCCATAAGTTGGCTTCATCCCGGAAGATTCCTTGAGTAAAACATTATTTTCGCACTCAGTTTTGAAAACTTAAAATGATACTTTTTGACAAGTAGTTTATTGTGTTATCTAATTACAAAATAAAACAAAAACAAAATAATGTGGTGCGTCGCCGTCGGTCATAGCTCCGCGGCGGTCGCGGCGGGCATACAGAGGGCGGGCATACAGAGGCGGTGCCATCGCTGTCGTTGCCTGTGGTTGTTCCTACACGTGCCAACCAACTGTACACGTCGCGAGCGAGTCTGTGCATTGTGGCGGGATATACGCATCGTCATCGTCGTTGCACGCTGCGAGCGTGTGGGCATTTCCCCGGTCGTGGCGGGTCGTTGTCGTCACCTGCTTCTGGTCCTGTGCACGCCGGCTGGCTGAGCACGCTGCGAGTGAGTCGTCGCCTGACAGAGTGGCGGCGACGACGTTCCTCATGCCCTTGGACCGTGTAGTGTTGGCCTAGGAACCGATTTCGGGGCGGTGGTGTCCATGAGCGAGGAGAGGCGAAAGTGAGGGGGAACCAAAGGTGGGAGAGTGGATGGCGATGGCGATGAGAAAGGGTTAGTGGAAAAGAAGGGCTGCTGCAATCTGAGAAAGGAGGAATGTGGGTGTTTGGTGGCCCAGCAGAATAGCGCCTTACAAGGCAGCAGTGGGCGGGGACGCAGAAGTTGGGGCGGGTGAAAACACATAGCCATGAGCCACCTGAGTTGCTGGACCCAGCGCAAGTGGAAAGGAGGAGAATGGGGGCGGGATGGGCTGGGAAGATGCGAGTGCAAAAGTCGGGGTGGGCAGGAACGCGTGACTATAAGCTGGGCCCGGAATTGGCTGAGAAGCTGGAAAGGAGGGGACTGGCGTCGGGAGGTGCGCATAAGCCAGAATTGGCTGGGATGCTGGAGGTGGGGTGCAGGCGCAAGCCTTCTGATTTGCAGCAGGAGAGACTGCATCGGCCTTTGCTAACCTGCCTGGTCTCTCGCCCCCAGCGTATGGGTCGGTGTACACCCGGCGACGCTTGCCCTTTGCAGTGCCAATTGCTTCCTCAGTCGGCCTGGGGTCTTCTGGGACTTTGCGACGCTTCACGACCCTCTTGGCGCCCATGCTCTCAGTGGTCTCCATCCAGGAATGTTGATTGGATGCGATCCTCTCCTCCTGCGGTAAGGGACAGGAGCTGTTTGCAGATGCGATCGTGACTGTAAGACTGGCCTTTGCGGACCGGACCGCCTCCAAGGCAGCTTGCGAGGGTGCCAGTTGATTGGTACCCTCTGAGACAAGCTTATGCGACAGCACGTTGACATCTTGGATCAATGAGTGATATGCATTTGTCAATGTACCAGTGCCAGGCGTTGGTGCAGATCCCGGTTCAGGTTCAGAGGGAGCTGGCGAAGCGGCGGGAACATCGCTAATAGGGCGCAGGTGGGGGAAATGGGAATATATTGCGGCAATGTGCTTGCAGAATCGTATGCGCAGAAAATCTTGACAGTCACAAGTCAGCGGAGCGAGATTGATTGCATAGAAATGCCCCGATTTAGTTTGCGACGCGACATGGAATTGGGAATTGTCAAACTTCTCAATTGAATCTCAGGTAATTTTTTTGGCCGTCTCCTCAATATCCCTCCAACGCGACGCTTCCAAGTTTAGCCTGTCGAGACCGGCTTGTTGTCTGTCATGCCAGAACCGGTAGTATGGGTCCGCTGATTTCACGAGTACGAATATGAGATGATCTAGGCGGCGGTTCCATTTCCCATCAAGCCATCTGGATTTCAAAACATGGTGATATCTAGATACAGTAGCCACTTCAGTCATAATTCAGAGTCAACGGGAATAATTACATACGCTTCAATGAACATGTTGGTGTCTCCCTCTTCAAATATATGCCGATTTTGTCTTGAAACCCTGGACCACATCTCGGATACTGGCATCCATTCAGTCTTAAGATATTTCACCACACTTTCAGGGACATCAGTATCAGTGCAAAGATCATCCCAGATCCTTGAAAACTCGGCACATCTGTAATTGCAGTAGGTGTTCAGAGCTGTTTGGAGCCGTTCAAGGACACTCTGAACAGCTCTGAACGCTCTGAACACCTAATTGCATTTACAGATGCAGGATCCCCAGTTTTAACCCAGGTCTGAACTATTTCCCAAAGCGACTTGAATTTGTCGGTTACAAAGTGGCGCCGCATGGCACGAAGGACGTGCCATGTGCATAGAAAGACCCGGCTAAGCGGGTAGGTTTCCTGAATTGCTGCGAGCTGGGCCTGGTCACGATCTGACATAAAGATCGATGGCCAAATGTCCGGACTCGCTTCTTTCACCCAATTGAGAAAGAACCCAACGGCTTCCTTTCTCATCGATGACGAGAGCATCCAGGCAACTGGGACACCTGTAGCCAAGATGTAAGCGCTCTCAGGGACGAGATCCGTAGATAGTACCGACACACCATGCCCCCAATCGTCTCGCGCGATCATCGTGTAAAGCATCATATCTTGGTATTGGGTGGTATTATGTGTTGCGTCAATGCCAACGAATCGGCTGCCAAGACGCCGAAACGCGTCTAATTGGTACTGAGTTTGGATACACAGAATAAGGTCCCCCTCATGGTTTGGCAGTCCTGGGGGTGATGTATCAATTTTGTCCTTGTAGAAAATCAATACATTTTCGTCTTTCAGCCTCTCAATCCAAAGCTTCATAGAAACCCCATCTTGGGGGTGTAGACGGATCGTTTCCATGTCCAAAGTGCGTGCAACGTGACTGATATCACTGAAGTTGGCGAATTTGTCACAACTACCATCAGGTGCTGCGGAGCGGACGATCCGAACCTATAATTTGATTCGTTAGTGTAGCCGCCGATCGGAGATTATGTTTGACGCACGATCTCCTGAGTGTCTACTTTCTGTATCAGCAACGATCTCATTTGTTGCCGTGCGCCGTCTGACAGGCGCGTATAGATCATATTGGTGCCACCAAGCTCATGGTTGTGCTTGGTCGCATAACGCCCGAGAACTATGGGTGTGTGCGGGTAGCGTTTGATTACGATTTGGCAACTGCAGCCTGTGCCCTTTCTCGGGATCTTTTGGTGCCTTTCCGGGAGCTTCTTCTGGTCCGCTTTCTGTCCGATTCTTTGGCGTGCACAGCGGTAAACGTGTTTCATTGTCCATAGGGTTCTGCCGAGCGTTCCCACGCCGTGCTCGACTTTGGCAACTTGGAGCTCAATCGTATGGGTGCACTCCTCACTTCGATGCCACTCATGGAACGCGTCCATATCCGGCCACTCGTGCGGGTATCCCTTGCTCTGGTCTGAATTGAAGCTACCCCTTGCGGTCGAGGTAGCAGGATCTTGAGTGTCGGCTCGGCGTTCAGCAGGCGATCTTCGCGTCACGACACGCGCTTCGTTCTCAGTGTCTGGATCCAGGCACTCGGCAGACGGGGGGCCACCTGACACACCACACGCGCCATTCCCGAGTCCCAGGTCCAGAATCAATTCATGCGCGCTCAGATCGGCTGCGTCATCCGGGACCATCGGTGTAAGTGAAATACGAAACTTTGATGTTGGCATGATAATAGGGAGGATTGAGCGAACGTTAACACATCCCCTCCTCCCCATGTCCTGCTCGGCCACAGAATCACGTCCCACGTGTTCCTGCCACAAAATCGCGTCCATGCATTATATAATAATTAGTTATTTAGTTATTCATTTTGTAAATATGTTCATTCAGATAAATAAAAGGTTTATTATAAAACATATACATTTCAACCTCAGCTGTGCTTACAAATGTACCTCTATGAAATTTCCTTTCTGGTCATCTTTATCTGGATGGGAAAAAACAAAAACTACCTCCATCCTACCCCAACACCCCGCCACCGCCAACCCACCTTGCCGCCCCAACACGGTGTGCAAGACCTTTGGCCCAAATGATTACAATAAGTTTTTTTTTTGTTTTCTTCCTTTTGTTTCTCACTCACCCTGGAGAACATGAACCCCCCTCCATCCTGCCCCGCCACCGCCAACCCACCTCGCTGACCCAACATGGCACACCAAGACTCCGCTGACCCGCCACGCTGCCTCAACGTGGCATGCAAGGCCCAGCCGCCACTGGCCCCCACACCATCCTGACACGGCGCACAAGACCCCACCACCCACCGACTCACCGCCACCCCGACCCAACACATGCCAAGACCCTGCCACGTCGCCTCAACACAATGCGCAAGGCCCCACCACGCCACCTCGACACGGCATGCAAGGCCTAGTTGCCACTGACCCCCACGCCACCCCAACACAGTGCACAACACGCCGACTCACTGCCACCCCGACCCGACACATGCCAATACCCTGCCACATCACGCCATGTCACGCAAGACCCCGCTGACCTGCCACGCCTCAACACGGCATGCAAGGCAGCCACCACCCCCACGACATGGTGTGCACGACCATGCCACCCATTGACTCACCACCACCCCGACGGGTACTCAATACTTATAATGTACATATTTTAGCATTTGTTTTTTGTATTGTAGTAATTGAAATATATATTTTTCATCTATCAAAAAGTGGGAACTGATTACAATTATTATATCACCTTTTAAATGGTTATAATATCATTATAAATAGCTTATTTTTTCTGACATATTATTTTATTTTAGCAATAAAAAAGATATTAAAAAATAGTGCAATGTTATGTTTAACTTGCCAACTTGTCCAACTGGCACCACT
Source organism: Lactarius sanguifluus (assembly GCA_021527775.1). NCBI lineage: Eukaryota > Fungi > Basidiomycota > Agaricomycetes > Russulales > Russulaceae > Lactarius > Lactarius sanguifluus. The sequence continues at coordinate 87,991 of JAKEYF010000195.1, read as the reverse complement.
TTCCTGCTGGTGCACCAGCAGAAAGTTGGGAAATCCCTGCCAGTAACATGTGTTCTTACTGATGTACCCAGGTCTGCTACTGTAGTGCTACTGTACCCAGGCCTACTACTGTAGTGCTACTGTACCTATGCCTACTACTGTAGTGCTACTGTACCTAGGTCTGCTACTGTAGTGCTACTGTACTCAGGCCTAGTACTACTGTAGTGCTACTGTACTCAGGCCTAGTACTACTGTAGTGCTACTGTACCCAGGCCTACTACTGTAGTGCTACTGTAGCACTACTGTAGCACTACTGTAACACTACTGTAGCACTACTGTAGCACTACTGTAGCACTATGTAGAGGCCCAAGGATTGCTGATGCGACTGGGGGAGAGGGGGACAGGGATGGGGCACATGGGAGGGATATAGAGAAGACTCAGAAGAGGGAGGGGCCTGCACTGGCAGGAATATGGGGATGGGATAATGTTATGGCAGTGCATCTGTAAAAGTGGAGGGTGTCAAAAGATGTCGAGGACCAGTCTGGACCGGTCCCTGACAGCTTTGACAAGTACCAGTTTCGCAGATGTGCTACAGCTCAGAGCTGGCATTGTCTATCTTTTGGAATTAAAATAGCTAAAAATATGACAAAATTTAGGGACCTGGCTTTTGAAGAAAGCTGAGGGATCCTCTGCCAACTTTAAGTGATCCAATCAACCATTCCTAAGTTATTTGACATTAGCTGAAGGGTATTAGTTGACACTTTCAGCTAATGCCAAATAGCTCAGTAACAGTTCATTGGATCACTTAGAGTTGGCAGAGGATCTCTCAGCTTTTTGAGAATGTCTACCTCCCCAAATATTTCCGTATTTTTAGCTATTTTATTTCTTAAGATCTTAACAATACCAGTTTGAGCTGCTATAGCACTGGTCACTAAGCTGTTCAAATAAGTTGGAAACTACTGATCAGATCACTTAGAGTTGGCAGAAGACCCTTTGGCTCCTAATCTGATCTAACTCCCTAAATATTTTCATAATTTTATCTATTTTATTTCCTGAGATATTAGAACATCAGCTCAGCCCTGGCAGCACTTAGAAAAAAAAATGGTGTGGACCACAGGCAACTTCCAGGCAGAAGTATAATTTGTGGCATGGGGAAGTGTGCCACTTGGCCACCACATCGGATTTGGTCAGATTTGGACTCGAACATACCCATCCCTCTTTCCTCCCACCTTCACCCTCTTCCTTCCACTTCAAGACGCAAATAAGTTATAAGGTGATGTCTTTCTTTCGTTTTTCTCCCATTCTCTAACTGGTGCAGGCCACAGGACATTACTGTGGTGGTGTAACGCCACCACAGGGGTGTTAAGTACAACGTGTACTTCGGTTAAGTCACGGACAGTAACGGGACAGGAGTAAGTCAGTTACGACTTAGTTCGATGGTGAACAAGTACCACTTGGCCTCCGTGGACACAAGGGTAATAGCAGGGGCAAGCTCAAGCGCAACGGCAAGCAAATGGGTGAGTCAAGCGAAAGTGCAACTCAAGGGATTGGATCGTGAGAGTGGACAGCGGTGTGGTATTACACAAGAAGTCAAGTCTACCGTACAAGCTAGGTAGCATGGGACTTATATACTAGTACACAATGTTTGTCAGAGACAAACATATGGCGCGATCCTAGGATCTGGGTCCTAGAGAGCTAACAAGGGGAAGGTACGAAAAGAGAACAAGGGAGTTCCGTGGGACGACGCATGGATCAGAAGTCATCAGCGGATTCTGGAAGTCGCGCCACGGGGCGTCGTAACGGTCATATGCTAGGCGTGAGATAAGGGCCGAGGCACGGATCAAAGCAGATCATATCGTAAAAGTACACGAGAAAGTCGGCATAGAATGCAGGTCACAAGACATGAAAGAAAAGAGGAGAAAGGGGAGAAAATCGTAACATTACCCCCCCCGTTAGACTCGAAGTCGCCATGACTTCGACTAGTCACTAGTATAGTAACAGTCCTCTTCGGGAATAACCGTAGTGGGGTCAGGAGACGGGGAGCGGGGACAGGTGTGGGAACGTAAGAACATGTGACGTCCCCTACGGCCACACTTACGGCACCCCTCATACTGGGGGCAATCGATTTCGTCATGCGTCGCCTTCCAGTTGAGGCACTTCCCACACCAGCGGGTGCGTGGCGTGGGGTTCTCGTATCGGGTGGACATCGGGGACATTCGCCTTATGAGGCAAACATCTACACGATGGGCGAGGCTGCCGCACCACTGGCATGCGTCCCGCCGCCCTCGCTCAGGGCAATCTCTTATGAGGTGGTCCTGGGACCTACACTCGTAACACCTGCGACGACGCGTGCTGCCTTCCCCCTGAAGGCATGGCATCTCACAGGGTCCTCCTTCCCGCAGGGGTAATGGCATCTTGCCAGGTCCGTCCGCGCGCAAGGGCAGCGGCATCGAAGAATGACGGGGTCGGGTGGGTTTGGTCATAAGTTCGACGTATCGGTCACTGATAAGGGGAATAACACGGGCGTACTGCAACCGCTTTCTCACACTGGACATATTCATGTCCAGGTGGAACTGATCTTTGACGGCCTCCACCTCCAGCCTACGGAGATCGTCCCGTCGCACCTTAAGCGCGTCTCGGGCTTCCAGGCAGGTGTGTAGGCGAGTGACGTCGGCGTGGAGTGCGGGGTAATGGAGAGAAGAGATGACCTCGTCGATGACAAGTCGGCGAGGGTCGTGGGGGTGGAACAGGTCTATCTGCTGGTCCGTTACATGTTGTGGTAGCTGGTTAGCTGTGGTGGTGCGCAGGTAAATGGATGTGACGTAGCATGGCTCCCCTTTCCCCATTGTCCCCACCACCTCCTGATAATCTTTGCGGTAATAAATGTACCGCGCTACTTCTTTCTTTCCCGGCTCTCCAATCATGAGCGGGTAGAAGCGTGGGAAGGTGGGGTCGTTTGGGAAATAGGGGATGCCTGGCTCTCCTGACGTGTCTGGGTCTTCATCATCAAGGAGGGTGTAGCGTGGGTCAGGGACGGCAAGCTCAACAGTGGGAATAGGGGTGAATACGTGGTCAATCCCAGGTGGGAATGGGGGAAGCGGGAGAGAAGACTGGTGTAAGGTGCTGAGCGTTGGTTGCGAGACAAGTGGAGGCAGGGACGTTGACTCAGAAGACTCGGGTGGTTCGGCAATGATGGGTAATGAGGTCTCGGGTTCAAGTGTGAACTCAGGCAGCGGGGGAGGGGTAACGATTCAGGAGTACGGGGTGTAGGCAGCATCTGAGTTCATGTCTGGGATCCCAGCCTCTTGGGAGGGGATAGTCAAGTTGTCGAGAATGATTTGGGAAGGGGGGCGAACAGGCATGGTGGTGATAATGGGTGTGTCAGACATTAGGTTTCCGGGGATGATCATCAACAGTGAGAGTTGGTGAAGGGGGGTGCGTCCTTTTATATCTTTCGTCCAGCCCCTTCGGTGGTAGGATTTTGCCGGTAAAATTCAGCGATTAGGTCAGGTGCGTGGCGAACGTTATCGAGTGGTTCCCACGAGCTGTCACTCATGGGAAATCCCTTCCACTGGATCAGGAACTGAAGTTTGCGTCCTCGGCCATGAAGGCGAGATTGTAACACGCACTCTACTTCGAACTCTTCTTCTCCCTCGATCAGGTCAGGTGGAGGTCGCATGAAGTTAGCTCCATGGAGTTCCGTCTCCTTATATGGCGTAAGGAGGTTCACATGGAACACGGGGTGTATCTTCCATGTCTTCGGAAGGTCTAGTTCGTATGAGACCGCCGATAAGACTTTCTTGATTCGGAACGGTCCGTGGCGTTTCGGGGCGAGCTTTGCGGTGGGGTAAAAGGTCCGGAGGTTCGTCCCCTCCAACCATACTTGAGCACCTTCCAGGTAAGGTATAAAGCGCGTCTTCCCCCTCTTCGCCATAAGCTCTTCCGCGTGCTTGATACAGTCTTGCGCATGCTGGCGTGTAACGTCTACCACGGACGTTTGCCTGACTTAGGCTTCTCGGGGTGTGGTGAATCTGACGAGAGGGTAAAAGAGGCGATTGACTCTGCTCTGCGGGTAGAACGAGGGATGCAGGAATAACTCTCCTCCTAGTCCTCTGTATCCGTGGAGATCGTCTCCTTGTTGAAGTCCAATAGGCGGAGTGCTTGATAGCTCGAGCTCGTCCCACGAGTCGTGATCGATGGTGTATAAGATGCAGTAGGGGGATGCTACGCGTTCGTTGAGGTATAAGAAGACTTGGTGGCAGATAGCGTCGGGAGGATAGTCCACTGTCCATGAAGGGAACGTTGGGATAAGTCACAGGGGACCCCTTGGTCTCGGGGGTATGCTGGACGACTCACTTAAAGGGGGAGATCCCTATAGAGCGAAGAACTGATAGTGGTATTGGAAGAAGACCAAGATGCTGTTCTTGGTCTTCGCAGCTCTCTACTTATACAGTTACACGCGGGCTTTCAAGCGCCGCTCCAATCCGTACTAGCCAATAGCATAAGTACCATGAACCCTAGTACAGCTATCCTAGTGTGAGTCATGATCCGATCCGCTTATCGTACACAATCACATGTGCCGGAGCTTACCCGGCTGACTGATCCTACAAGTCCATGATGATATACTGCTGACGTGGTGTCATACCCATCCATCAGTGTCCACTTCCGGTCCGATCGTAACATCACCCCCTTTTCAGGATCGGGCCCCAGACTGACCACGCTCCAGGACTTCCCTTATGACAGCAATGCGCTGCCCCTCCTCTGCTCCGGGGCGGTAAGAGTCCCTCTCGTCCTCGATGTGCTTGATGGCATTCGCGCGCTCCAATCGCAATACGCACTGGCATCAGGTGATCCCGATCTTCTCGAGCTCCTCCACCTTCTTGCGTAGTTCCTCCTCCTTGGCTGCGTACCCCGCCTGAAGGCATCGGTAGCAGTGTATCTCCGCTGTGACCGAGAGGTCCTTCATTCCCGAGAGGGTGGCGTCGACCGACTCGCGGTAGCTGCTGTCCTGGTCTAGGAAGATCAGGTCGTCGTCGGTGTAGGGTGCGGGGCTTGGATGGTCGTAGTTGGGCGCAGCATGGACGGACTTGCCATACTGTTGGTCGCTGCCCTGTCGGTAGGCAAGGACGAAGGGGTCCGCCGTAAAGACGAGCTGCGTATAGCGAGCTGGGTGCAACCTCCCCTGAGCGTCTCATATCTGGAAGGGGATGTAATGAACTCCCCTGTTGTGTTGGTACCCTTGGGGTGGCGGAGTCTCCACCCGAGATCGGGAAACTGGACTGTGTTCCTCCGCCTGATACCGGCGGAGCGCGGGTCAAGAAGCTTTCGGAGCACGCATTGGTCTCCTGTCGGTGGTGCATACCGGCGGGGTTTTGTCGTGAGTAGTGGTGAGGTGAGTCCCATACGTGATATGGCGGTTGAGTGGGCAATGCTCCTCTGACAGGTACCGGTTGTACTCCTGATCTTCTTGTACTGTAGTTTGGTCTTGACGGGACGGAGGTCACGTCGGGACGTAACCTTGCGCCGAAGGGGACCGTGAGTGTACGGCTGTAGGGCTTGGCGAAGGAAGAAGGGATGGTATGGGGGAAGAGGGACGACTTCCTGCTGATTGAAGGGGCTGGGGAAGCGACATGGGTGATAGTGCTGGGGCGTTCTGTACAATGAGGGTTGGCTGGACTGAGATGGGGAGTAGGTCGTCGAGGACATAGTGAACTTGGACTGGGGATTGGGACATGAGCGTGGGGAATGGAGAGGGAAGGAGATGGGGACGTCTCTTGGGTTTTCCCTGCGCTTATATGCACTTCCCTGGCGGGGTTCAAATGTTTGAACTCCCTTATCACTTCATCAGCGAAGACGTCATCCTTCGAGACCCATTGATTATCGGAGTCCAGGTATCCACGCCACTTTACCAAATATTGCAGTTTCTTGGTTCTGCCGAACCGCCGAGAGTCTAGAATTTTTTCGACTTTGTATTCTTCTTCTCCTCCTACCAATTCTGGTGGTGGGCGCTGATAGTTGGGACCGTGTGTGGGGGTTTCTTTGTACGGTGTCAGAAGATCTGTATGGAACACGGGGTGGATGCTCCACTGCGTGGGAAGTTCTACATCTGTAAACACAATTAGGTGTTCAGAGTGTTCAGAGCTGTTCAGAGTGTCCTTGAACGGCTCTGAACGGCTCTGAACACCTACTGCACTTACAGATGCTAGGCGATAATTGACTGCGGACATCACCTGAATGATCCTAAACGGGCCATGTCTTCTGGGCGCAAGCTTGGTGGTTGGTTGGTTGGTGCGTAGGTGGCGCCCTTCTAGCCATACTAAGTCCCCAATTTGGTACTTGGGCATATCTTTGTGTTTGATCCACCCCTGCTGTGCTTTGATCATCAGTTCCTGGGCGCGCGTTCTAGCCTCTCTGAACTGTTTCAGGCGTAGTGCTACTTGAGGGATCGGTGAAGGGCGGTCCGTCCAATCGGCTCGCGGGTTGTATCCCATAAGGAGGTTGAAAGGGGATTCCTTTGTCGCTTCATTGGGCCAGTTGTTGTGCGTGAATTCGGCCATTGGGAGGTATTTGGTCCAGTCATCCTGTCGTTCGTTGACCCAGAACCTGAGGTATTGTTCCAGCCACTGGTTGGTGCGTTCTGACTGGCTGTCCGTGCGAGGGTGGTAAGCTGTGGAGATATTCTGTTCGATCCCCAATATCTTGCATAGTTCTCTTACGAACTTGGAGGCGAATCGGGGATCTCAGTCACTGATGATACGCGACAGTAGTCCGAATCTGGTGAACACATGTTTTACGTACAGGGCTGCGGTCCCTTCTGCCGTAATTTCTTCCAAGCAGGGGACAAATATGGCTGCTTTGGAGCAATCGTGGTCCGTGACAGTCAGTATCGAGTCGCATCCTTCCGATTGTGGTAATTTGGTGATGAAGTCGAGCGCTATGGTTTGAAATGGGGTTGCTTCTGGTTTAGGGAATATTGGTTGTAGGGGGGCTTGCGTGGGTCGATTGTTAACCTTGATTCTCTGACAGTTGGCGCATCCTTTGACATAATCCTGGGTTTCTTGCCGTAGGCCCGGCCACCAGTAGTATCGTTCCACCATTTTGATTGTTCGATTGATCCCTGGGTGTCCGTGTACCGGTGGGTCATGATGTACTTGGATAATGCGCCGTCGTTCGTGTAGGTCTCCTGTTACCACGCGTCTTCTGTCTTTGTACCACGTCCCTTCAATTCTTTTAAGTTTGTGCGGGTCTACCCATTTCTTGATCGTCTGTTCATCCTGGGTGTATACTGGGTATGTTGTTCCCATTTCTAGGGTGTCGATCGTCGGTTTTGTGCGAGTGGGGTTTTCTGTGGTGTCAATGACGTTTGCTCGGATGAAGATGTGGTCTGGTAGCACCGTGACGTGTTCATTGTCGTTTTCTCCTTGGTCATAATCCGGTTGTCGTGATAGAGCATCCGCTCGTCCGTTTGCTGTGCCTTTGATGTGGTGAATCTCGACGTCGTATTCTGACAGTTCCAGTACTTCCCTTGCTACTCGTCTACTAATCTTTTGCGGGGACCTCCAGTATAGCAGGTCCATATGGTTGGAGAAAACCTTGATCTTGTGTGGTGAACCGGCGAGGTATTGTCGCCAGTTGCGTAGGGCTTTCACAATTGCGAGGAGTTCCAGGTCGTAGATGTTGTAGTTTCTTTCAGCCGCGTTCAGAGTGTTCGAGTAGAATGCAATGGGGTGTCGTTTGTTGCTTGCGTCTCGTTGGAGGAGTACTGCTCCTACTGCGTATCCTGAGGCGTCTACCTCCATTTCGAACTGTTTGTCTAGTTCTGGGTGTTTGAGTACTGGTTCGCTTGTTACTAGGCTCTTGAGTTTGTCAAACGCTTGTTGTTGTTCTGTTCCCCATTGCCATTCCGTGTCTTTTCGGGTTAGTTTGTTGAGGGGTCATGCATGCGTGGCAAAATTTCTGATGAAGGCACGGTAGAAGTTACAGAATCCCAGGAATGATCGTACTTGTTTTACGGTTTTTGGAGTTGGCCATAGGCAATGGCACGGGTTCGGGTAACCCGCACGGGTCACGGCTACGGGATGGGACGGGTACGGGTACGGGTCTCTGCTGGTTAACCCACCACCCGTGTCACTACCTGCAGGAAGTGACCCACACTGTACACATTAGAACTAGCATTACCATACTACCAGCAAGAATAACTACTAAACAACTTGAAGTACTGTAATACTAACTAAGCCCGCTGCGGCGTCGCTGTGTGACTGCCCCCCGCCATCGTCGCATCCCCAACCGTTGTCGTCGTTGTCTTCCATCGTCGTCGTCCATCGCGGTCATCTGTCGTTGTCGTCCATCGTGGTTGTGGTCGTCCGTCGTCATCGTTGTCGTCTGTCATCGTTGTCGTTGTCGTTCGATGTTGCGATGTCGTCGTCTTCACCATGACCGCTGTCTTGGACTTGCGTGGACTCGTGGTCGCTGTCGCCGGGGTCGAGTCGAACACCACCCCGGCATGGTTGAACCGCCGTCGTCGCCTTGCCAGTTGCCATTCTTGGTCCTTGTGTTGTTGGCATGCCGCCAGCGTTGCGGTGGCTGGAGGCGTTGCGGCAGTTGGAAGCGAGGTCGACTTGAGGCGTTGGAGACGTTCGCGCATGCTAAGTCACACGTCACGGTTCCCTAAGTGGGAAGTAACCCTTTCGCAACGTGCCCGGCCCGGGGTGATTGCCGGTTTTGTTCGCTCCTCCTAACCAGCAACGACGGCAAGGTACTAGTAGCGGCAACTATCAAGACAGCTCACTGGCAGAATGTGATTACGACAACGCGACGGCCTGCAACAACACGACAACGACAACAGCAAGACGACAACAACACACGACAACAACAACAACACACAACCACCCACGATAATACACAACCACAACCACGACAACACACGACCACGACCACGACAACCGACCACGACAACCGACCACGACGATACATGACCACGACAACACATGACCACGACGACACACGACCACGGCAATACACGACGACAACACAACACGACAACGACACGACACCATGACGACACCACGACGACACGACACGACACGATGGCGATGCGATTCGATAACTCGGACAGTCAGTGTGGGCCTTGTAGCTAGATAATGTAGATTACTAGTAGGCTTGTACTTTTAAAATGTAACCTTGTAACACCGCACCTGTACCCGCACCTGCACCCGTACCCGCACCTGTACCCGCACGGGTTACATACCCGCAATTGCGGGTATGTAACCCGTGCGGGGGCGGGTACGGGTTGTGCTTTCGATACCCGTGGGTTTACCCGTGCCACTGCCTAGTTGGCCATTCTTTGATGCCTGAAATTTTGACAGGGTCCATGTGGATCACCCCCTTTTCAATGATTACCCCCAGGTAATTGAGGGAAGAAGAGTGGAAGGTGCATTTTTCTGGTTTCAGGTATAGGTCGTGTTGTTCCAGTAGGTCCAGTATGTCGTGTACTGCTTCAGTGTGCACTTGTTCCGTTGAGGCAGTTGCAACTCCAATGTCGTCCATGTATACTCGGATTATTGTCCCTTTGGTTTCGTGGTATTCGATGAGGGGTTTGAATATGTGGTTCATCATTGTCTGGAACGTGGATGGAGAGTTGGTCATTCCAAAGTACATTACCAGTGGTTCGAAGAACCCGTGTTTGGTTTTGAATGCCGCTTTTCCCTGGTCTCCGTCTTTGATCAGTATGTTGTTATACCCCCATCGTACGTCGAATTTGGAGAATATCCACCTGCCGCTTAAGTCTGCGATTAGCTCTGGGATTAACGGGAGTGGGTATTGGTTGCGTATGGTCCATTTGTTCAAGGTTCGATAGTCCTGTACTGGGCGTAGTTTTCCGTCCTTCTTTTTGACGAAGAAGAAGGGGGATGCGTACGGGGATTTGGAGGGTCATATATACCCTTTAGCCAGTTGTTCGTCTAGGAACTCCTTTAGTGCTTTGTCCTCCGCTTGGTTCACCGGGTATATTTTGCAGTCGATAGTGTCTGGTGCGTCGGGTTTGAGTTCTATGGCGTGGTCCCATGGTCGGGAAGGGGGAAATCTGTGGGATTCTTCCTCGCTGAATACTTTTGCATGTCTTTGGTATTCTGCTGGTATTTCCTTTTTCTCCGTGTATTGTTGTGCCGATATTGCCATTTCTGTTGCCGTAGTCCGGAGGTGTACTGGGAGTGACTCTTCCTCTAATTCTTGGTATTTTTGGTTAGAGGCGTCGTCCGTGTATTGGGTGATGAGTCGTCGTATTTGACGGTATTTCTGTGAGGTTTAGACGTCGGGGGTTCGTTGTTCGTAGTATGATGGGGTACTGCCTGGTGTCTAGGGTGGCTGTTGCCCATTGAATCCTGGGTTGGAACATGGCTAGCCAGGGATATCCCAGTATGAGGTCTTCCCCTCCTACGTTGGTTACTAGGAATCTGATATCTTTTTGTTTCCCGTCAGTCTGGATGTTTAGGTCTATGTAGTGGGTGATTTTCCCCCCTTTGTTATGTGTTCCGTCTATATTCCAGATGTTTCGTGGGCATTCTAGTTCTTTGGTTCCTAGACGCATTCTTTTGATGAAGTCCGGGTGTATGAAGTTGTCTGTTGCCCCGGAGTTGACTAGTGCTTTCTTTTCGGCCATGAAGTAACTCGTGCGGATCGAAACTGGGACATGCATAGATCGATAGCGCGTTATGAACGATGAGTTACAATTGACTGCCCTCACCCAGGCCATTGGGTTCAGGCATCCTGAAAATCTGGATTCCCTGCCATGTTTCTGGCGAACATTTCTCTACTCTCTTCTTCTAGGTTCGCAATCCTGCCCATTATGTCCTCTACCCGCTGCTGGGAGGTGGTGCCGCTGTTTACTTGTGTGGGCTCGTCAAGGTTGATGAGTGGTTCCCCTGCGACACTCTGTGGAGCGGAGGGTACTTCCTCGATGTAGGCGGTTCTTCCTTGGAGTGTTCCGCGGTTGCGCGGTTGACGTGGCTGTGTGCATTCTCGTGAGAAGTGACCTTTCTGGTTGCAGTTGTAGCAGGTGACATCCCTGCTATTGAATATTCCTCGTCCTCCACGTCCCCTGCTCAGGAATCCTCCTCGAGGTGCAAATGGCGGTCGCCCCTGAGTGTAGTCCCTCCATTCCTGGGGATTGTTAGGGTTTGCTTCTTCGGATCCTGCGACTCTGGCGTGGATTCTTCCTGGGGTAGTATCCATTGCGTCCGGGTGGTTGCGATATTGCTGCCACCCTTGTTGTCTGGTTGGGGGTTGGAAGTGTGCGGGTTGTCCTTGTCTGGGTCGCGCGTTGCTTTGTGATTGTTGTCTTCCAAAGCCGTCTGTTCTGGCTTTCATGTGGATGTAACGCTTCTGTTGTTCAATGGCTGCGGTTTTCCACTGTTGGTAGGTGTGGGGGCTGTGGAACTGGTATGCGTTTTGGTAGAGGTCCATCAGTAGTCCCCTGGTGAATTTGTCCAGGACTAGGGGTTTGTCTAGACGGTAGTCAGCCTGTCGGACTAGTTTTTCGAATTTAGTGACGTAGCCATCTATGTCGGTCCCTGTCATTCTGAACCCTTTATCCAGCTCTAGTCTGGCTCGTTCCTGCTCCATGTTGTCACGGAACTGTCGCTTGAAAGCAAGTTCTACTCCTGCCCATAGCCATGTGTCGTATCAGTCGATGTGCCCGTTGAGCCATTTCTGGGTCTCTGTGGTCCATTCGTCGACTAGTGGTCCTTGGATGTAGGTGAGGAACATCATTGCTTTGATGTAGGGGATTTGTAGGCTTTGGTTTGCGAAGTTGACTCCTACATATCGTTTCCATTGTGTGAGAAATGCTTCTGCCTTGTCGCGGTCTCCTGTGAACACTGTTGGTTCTTTTCCTATAAATTTGTTGGTGGTCGCGTTGTTGGGAACCTGAGCGGTGTTGATGGGTTGTCCTCCGTCGTCTCCTCCTCCTCCTCCGTGGTTTCCGTCTTCTGGGTCTCCTCCCGGAGGTCCTTGGTTCTCTGATTCTTTGAATAGTGCTGTCCTAGCGTGGGTCTCCTGGGTGATCATTTGAGACATGTTGGTGGGGATGGACTTAGCGATTTCCTCTAGGGTGGTTTCTTCTGTCTCGTCTTTGATGATCCGAATTTCTTCGGGGTTGCTTGCAAGTGAAGGGGACGGTGCTGGGGTCTTGGGTGTGGGAGATCGGGCTGGTTCTTCTTCTTGTCCGTCGATTATGCCCCACTGGTCTCTGGTTACTACGTTGTTGACTGTGATGTCGAGGTTGAGGCTGGAGGTTGCGGGTCGTGTTATTTGGTATTTGTTGTGGAGGTCGTCCCACTTGATTTCGGTCCAGCAGGTGTTCTCGAAGTTGAACTCTACTGGTATGATCTGCTGCTGGTTCTGTCGGTTATAGTAATAGGTCACGTAGCCTGGGTCCTCCGCGTCGTCTTTCCAAAATGCAGATTGTAGGTATCTTTTGGGTATGTTTCGTTCTCCTCTTCTGTCGATGTGATAGGGTCTGAATGGTACCCAGTAGTCCTTGGTTGTTTTGAGATTGGCCACGGTGGATCTTGGTCTTAATGTAACATCTACCACAGACGTTTGCCTGACTTAGGCTTCTCGGGGTGTGGTGAATCTGACGAGAGGGTAAAAGAGGCGATTGACTCTGCTCTGCGGGTAGAACGAGGGATGCGGGAATAACTCTCCTCCTAGTCCTCTGTATCCATGGAGATCGTCTCCTTGTTGAAGTCCGATAGGCGGAGTGCTTGATAGCTCGAGCTCGTCCCACGAGTCGTGATCGATGGTGTATAAGATGCAGTAGGGGGACGCTATGCGTTCATTGAGGTATAAGAAGACTTGGTGGCAGATAGCGTCGGGAGGATAGTCCACTGTCCACGAAGGGAACGTTGGGATAAGTCACAGGGGACCCCTTGGTCTCGGGGGTATGCTGGACGACTCACTTAAAGGGGGAGATCCCTATAGAGCGAAGAACTGATAGTGGTATTGGAAGAAGACCAAGATGCCGTTCTTGGTCTTCGCAGCTCTCTACTTATACAGTTACGCGCGGGCTTTCAAGCGCCGCTCCAATCCGTACTAGCCAATAGCGTAAGTACCGTGAACCCTAGTACAGCTATCCTAGTGTGAGTCATGATCCGATCCGCTTATCATACACAATCACATGTGCCGGAGCTTACCCGGCTGACTGATCCTACAAGTCCATGACAATATACTGCTGACGTGGTGTCATACCCATCCGTCAGTGTCCACTTCCGGTCCGATCGTAACACTGGCGTCTATCACCCATCTCTTCTAGTCGTTGATCAACGGACGGAGTTGATGTGGGTTTTGATGTCCACATGGTACATGGTTCCCATCCCATGATCAACAAGAATGGGGAATGCTTGGTTGTGGCGTTTGGCCACGAGTTGTGCGCGAATTGCGCTACTGGGAGTGCCTCTGCCCAGTTATCCTGTTGCACGTTACTCCAGTGGCGGAGATACTGTTCCAGCCACTGGTTAGTGCGCTCCCACTGCCCATCCGTCTGTGGGTGATATGCGGAGGAGATGTTCTGACGGATCCCCAGCGTTTTACACAAGTCCTTCATGAAGGCGGATGTGAAGCACGGGTCTCGGTCCGTGATCATCTTTCGGGGAATGCCGTAGTGTGGATAGACATGGTGAAGGTAGAGTTGTGCCACTCCCTCCGCGGTAATTGTCTCGTTACATGGGATGAAGATGGCTGCTTTCGAACAATCGTGGTCGGTGATGGTGAGAATGGAGTTGTATCCATTCGATGGGGGTAGTTTTGTGATGAAGTCCATTGTTACGACTTCAAATGGTTCAGCGTCGGGGTCTGTGGTGATGGGGAAAAGGTGTGGCTTTTGTCGGTGGGGGTTGATTTTGTTGGCTTGGCACGTTGCACAGCCCTTGACGTAGTCTTCCACGTCCTTCCGCATATTCGGCCACCAGTAGTCACGTCGCACCAACTCTAGCGTGTTTGCAATCCCTGGGTGGCCCATGCTAGGCGTGTTGTGGAAAAAGGTAATTACCCCCCGTTTAAGATCATTGTCGCCCACGACAACGAGAGCGTCTCCTTTCCACCAGAGTCCTTCGTGCTTTTTCAGGTTGTGGGGTTCGACCCACGCGAGGACGGCTTTCTCGTCCATGTTTTGCGCTATTTGCGTCCAGATGTCCATGTCGTGCATTGACATCTGGGTCGCGCGTATGAATCGGTCAGTGGGGAGGACAATGACGTCATTGTTGTCCTCCTCGTTGGGCTCATACTCAGCTCGTCATGAGAGGGCGTCTGCGCGACCATTTTTTATACCAGGTACGTGCTTCAGTGCAAAGTTGTACTCTGATAACTCCAAAAATTCGCGTGCCACTCTTCGGCTGATTTTTCGCGGGTCTTTCCAATACTGCAGATTGGCGTGGTCGGTGTGAATAATGATTTTGTGGGGGGAGCCAACTAGGTAGGTGCGCCACGCTCGTAGTGCCTTGACTACCGCTAGTAGTTCCCGGTCGTAGATATCGTAGTTTCGTTCCGCCTCCGTTAGCGATTCAGAGTGGAATGCCACTGGGTGCATGCGTTGGTCATGTCCTAGTTGATTAAGTACTGCCCCTAGGGCTACATTGGACGCGTCCACTTCGAGCTCGAATGGTTTCTGTGATGACTCACTGTCACTCGACAGTAGAGGCACGACGGGGAAGCGGAAGACCGGGGGTGGTGGAGAACTTGAGGCGTAGCACAGGACAACTGTGATGAGGACGCTTGGCTCAACGGACAGAACTTGCAGACTTGCAAGGGATAGTGGCGCTTAGTACTTGAACCGCAGTCAAGTAGCTGAAGGGGCACTGTGCGCGAAGAGGAAGAAGAGGCAGGCGGAGAGTGTAAACAAGTGGATTAAGACAAGTGGACAGTCTGAGGGACTGTCCGTTGTAACACGCTAGCTTATATACCTAGGGACATGGTCTGTGCGTAGCTTTAGGGCAGGCTTAGGGCCACCCACGGGTGCTGCAGAATACTGCGCTTTGCTGCACAATGGAACGTTCGAGAGATATCTAATAATAGTGTCCAATGGCGATAATACGTGTGACTGCGCCACAGTTGATCACGTCATAGAGATGACTGCTCCGCAGTCCAATAGGAATAATCGCAGGAGTGGTACGACTGCTCCGCAGTCGCTGACGTCATGATGATTTGACTGCTCCACAGTCCAATCAGAATAATCCAGGGGATGGTACGACTCTCAGTCGTCAGGTGACTTGATAAACGATGGGAGATCACATGACACATCACGTGATCGTCGGAGTACGAAATTCAAACTCCGAATCCGGATTTCCCCTTTAGGAAGGTGATTACATAAGACCGGGCCGGCGCGGACCAGTCTTAGACGCCTGAGTCGCGAACCAACTTTATAGGTTCATGACAGTTTCATGAGGTCAGGGAACAGGAGCGTAGGTTCTCGGCCGATGCTTTGTCTGATATTATCGAACGCATCCTGCTGGTCCTGGTCCCAACGCCAGGGGGTGTTCTTTTTTGTGAGGTCGTGCAGTGGGCGGGCGAGGGTGGAGAATCCTTGGATGAACCGCCTATAGAAGTTACAGAAGCCGAGGAAGGCGCGTACTTCTCTGAGGCTCTTCGGAGCAGGCCACTCTAGGATTCCCCGTACTTTAACGGGGTCCATCCGGACGTTCCCATGTCCAATGATGAGTCCAAGGTATTCAATTTCTAATACCTCGAACTCACACTTCTCTGGTTTGACGTATAGATCGTGCTCTTCGCAGAGGCGCAGTACCTCATGCAGCACGTTCCGGTGCTGGGCATGGTCTAGGGCAGTGGCGATTAGGATATCATCCATGTAGACGATCATGAGTCCGAGTAGGATGAGGTCTCGGAAGATGTAGTCCATCATCGCCTGGAATGTTGACGGGGAGTTGGTAAGGCCGAAATACATAACTAGGGGTTCAAACAGTCCCCGGTTCGTTTTAAATGCTGCCTTATGTTCGTCACCCGGTTTAACTCGTACATTGTTATAGCCCAATCTGATGTCGAGCTTGGAGAACAGTCGGGCTCCTCGTATGCGGTCAATAAGCTCAGGGATGAGGGGGAGGGGGTAGTGGTTTCGGACGGTGATCTCATTCAACCGCCTGTAGTCTTGGATGGGTCTCAACTTCCCATCTTTCTTTTTAATGAAGAAGAACGGTGACGCATAAGCGGACTTGGAGGGTCTGATATACCCCTTGTCCAGCTGTTCGGTGAGGAACGTAGTGAGCGCCTCTTCTTCATTTCGTGCCAGCGGGTACACTTTACAATCCAATGCTGGCGGGGCATTCGGGAGGAGATCAATGGCATGATCCCATACTCGTGAGGGAGGGAATCGGTGGGACGCTTCCTCACTGGATACTTTATGGTGACGCCGGTACTCCGCGGGTACCAGTTCTTCGAACGTGCGTTCGGGCCTCTTCGCCGCCTCTTGCTGGGCTAGTTCCGAGGCCATCGTCGTCTTTCGCAGGAATGTGATGCAGGGGTCTCGCTCATCGTCCATGAGCTGCTCCCACGCCTCCTTGTCAAGTTCATACGTCTCCAACGCCCGTATGGATGCTTCCATAGGCGTGGCTTCGTCTGACAGATGAAGGCTGGAAATGACAACCGGTTGAAACTCCTCGTTCAACGTCGCCTCTCCCCACCGTATCTTTGGCTCAAAGGCCATAAACCAGGGGTACCCAAGGATCACTTCGTCTCTTCCTAAATTTGTGATTAGGAAACGAAGCGTCTTGGTTTCCTTCCCCGTTCTTACGGTGAGATCGGTGTACTGTGTGATCTCGCCGTCTTGGTTGTTCGTCCCACCCACGTTCCAAATGCGGATGGGGTGTGAGACATCTCGGGTGGATATCTGCAGTCATTTGAGCAGTGTTGAACAGATGAAATTGTCGGTTGCTCCTGAGTCCACTAGGACTTGTCGTTCAGCCATCGTGTGTGCAGATTTAAACAGAACTGGGATTCGCATAGATCGATATCTGCTAGTGTACATGTTTAAGTTTAAGGCTCTAGCCCAGGCCGCCGGGTTCAAGCGTCGGGAAAACCCTCCTTCCTGAATAGTTTGTCTACCATGAGGTCTCTGACCTCCTGGGTTTGCGCCTTCATTGCAGCGATCTGCGCATCTGCCTGTTCTTCATTCAAAAGTACACGATTAGAAGATATGGCGACAGTAGTGATGGTGGGAGTTGATACGTCTGGAGTCGGGGTAAAGGAGGGGGGTCCGAAGGAGGAGGCAGTAGCCGTGCGCGTTCCCTTTTGTGGGCAGTTATGCGACATGTGCCCTTGAGCACGACATCTAAAACATCGTCCCTCCTTCTGAAGCTGGGCCCGGTCTCCGTCGGTAAGCGCCACAGAGGCTCGGGCGCGTCCAACATCCATGGCATTTGGGTTTCGGTTCTGATTGAAGGCCTGGACCCACTGCTCTCGGCTGTGTCTGCCCTTCTTTCCACGCTGGGGTTTGTTCTTTCCCAGGCGGTCCTTTAAAACCAGATATTCAGCCTGCTGTAGACGAGCAGCCGCCTTCCAATCATCCCATGTGATCGGATGTTGGAAGCGTGTGGCGTTGATTACTAACTGGTTTGGGAGTCCGTCCTGGAACATCTCCAGGGTTGTGGCTTCATCGGGGTTATACCCGGCTTTGTGGACTAGGTTGGAAAACATAGCCACGTAAGTGTCGATATCTTCGCCCTTCATGGTCAGAGTCTGTAAACTCTTCCGGGCCTTTGTTCGTTCTGCCGTGTCGGTGTATGATTGCATGAACCGATCGCAGACAGTGTTCCACAGGTTCATCTCCGTCATTAGAACGCCTGTGTTTCGCTGGTCCTCAAGCCAAGCGAACTGCTCTGTGACCCAATCGTCGACGAGGGGTCCGCAGATGTAGGAAAGAAAGATCATTGCGCGGGGGTAGGGGATAGTGAGCTGGTCGATGGTGGGGTTCATTTCTCGGTATAAGTTGAACGCAAGCATGAATTGCTTGCTTTTCTCTCGGTCTCCGTTGAACTCGGGGGGTGGGTTCCCTCCTAAGCATCCGTGTCCTCCAGGTGCGGGCGGGATTGCGGCTGGTGTGGCTCCAGCGGGGGGAATAGGAGCACCACCTGCTCCACCGCCCCCGCCTCCTCCGCCACCTGCGCCGCCTCCACCACCTGGCGCACCTCCTCCACCAGCGCCGCCACTCGGGAGACCTCCTCCAGGAGCTGCGCCTCCGCCTCCAGTAGCTGCTGCTCCACCTGATGGGCCGCCGCTAGGAGCGCCTCCACTACCAAAAGGAGCTGGTCCTCCACTGGTAAGGGTTGTGCTGGCCGAGGCATGAGGCTGTGACATGGACTGAGGTGTAGGTTGGGGACCTGGTAGGTCAGGTGGGTTTACAAATAGAGAGGGGGTGAACGTGGTTGTTGGTACGGAGACACTGGGTGACTGATCAGGGTCGGAGTCAATGTCAATCCCTTTCGGGTTGTGACTTTTCAAAGGTCCGACATTCAACTCGAGTGGTACTGGTCCTATAGTATACCAGCTTTGTTTGTTCGGCGAGTAGTCAATATAAGCCCAGAGGCATCTGTCCTCTAGGTAATGGATCTGGTGATACTCTTTCTTCTTTGGGTTGAAGATGTAATATCCTTCAACATTATTGATTTCTGCCCAGACAGCTGCTCCTTTGATACGGTCGGAGAGCTCGTCGGTTGTAAGCCGAGTGATGTACTCAGGCTGGAACTTGGTTCTGGCGCGACTAGATGTCGCCACTGTGAGAGACTTGACTTAATGTAACGCCACCACAGGGGCGTTAAGTACGACGTGTACTTCGGTTAAGTCACGGACGGTAACGGGACAGGAGTAAGTCAGTTACGACTTAGTTCGATGGTGAACAAGTACCACTTGGCCTCCGTGGACACAAGGGTAATAGCAGGGGCAAGCTCAAGCGCAACGGCGAGCAAACGGGTGAGTCAAGCAAAAGTGCGACTCAAGGGATCGGATTGTGAGAGCGGACAGTGGTGTGGTATTACACAAGAAGTCAAGTCTACCATACAAGCTAGGTAGCGTGGGACTTATATACTAGTACACAATGTTTGTCAGAGACAAACATATGGCACAATCCTAGGATCTGGGTCCTAGAGAGCTAACAAGGGGAAGGTACGAAAAGAGAACAAGGGAGTTCCACGGGACGACGCGTGGATCAGAAGTCGTCAGCGGATTCTGGAAGTCACACCACGGGGTGTCGTAACGGTCATATGCTAGGCACGAGATAAGGGCCGAGGCACGGATCGAAGCGGATCGTATCATAAAAGTACACGAGAAAGTCGGCATAGAATGCGGGTCACAAGACATGAAAGAAAAGAGGAGAAAGGGGAGAAAATTGTAACAGGTGGCCACGTCATCACCATCGCGATGGCCTTCCCTCTCCCGCGACGTCAACATGGCCATGACACCCCTCGACCGCATCAACATGGCTGCCACATCACTGCTGCTTCAACACGGTTGCCACCACCACCTCAATTTGTTACGACCCTACCAACATCACTCACCTTGACACCACCACATTGGCACCATCTTGACTCGGGCGCCACTGCCACGTCGGCACTTGGCCCCACTCAGATAAGTTTTTTTTACCTTTTCATTTTTTTTTTCTTTCTCATCTCAACTGGTGCAGGACCTCTCCCTCCTGTGAGTGGAATGGCCCTTCAACCATGTCCCCACCACTTCAACATGCCCACAATGCCCTTTGACCCCGTCGACATGGCCACCACCACAAGCTCAGCTATGCCATGCTGCTGCCCCGCCACAGTTGCCACCCCCATTCCGATCCGCTACCAATGCCCTCCCTCAACCCCGCTGCACTGGCGCTGTCTCAACTCGGCCACCGCTGTCACATCACGTCGTTGCCATCCTGTTACCACGCTGTAACGCCACCATGAGCGTTAAGTCCAACTTGGACTTTGTAAGGGAGTTCACAACTTAGCTTTGTGTTAATGACTCAAGGTCACGTGCCCTATACACTTGTCCGTGACAAGGTAGACGTCGGCGCAGAGAGAGAGGGAGAGAAAGAGAGAGAAGTGAGAGAAAGAAAGAGAAGGGAGAGAAGCTCGACGAAGACTCTTGGTTTGCAATGAGGAAAGAGTGGTGATTGCAAGAAGACCAAGATGGCGTATCTTGGTCTTTTCCCTCCACTAGTTATACAAAGATGAGGTAGCTTTAAAGCTCCTCTCCAATCCGGTAACCAGTAGCTATAGTTGCTCAAACCCTACTACAGCGATCCTAGGAATGAGTCATAGTACCAATACATGTGATACTACGACACATGAGATAGAAAGTCTGTGACTAATTACTCCTTACAGTGCAAGTCACCTGCGCAAGTAAGAGTCCACATCCGTTACCATAACACACGCAGCACTTAGCCCCACCCAGATAAGTTTCTATTTCTTTCACTTTTTTTTTTCTCATCTTTACCAGTGCAGGACCCTTGCAGGATCCCTCCCGTGAGCAGAACGACTTCACCACAGCCTCAACATCACCACACCCGACCCCAACCCCGACCCCGCCACTTTAACATGGCTGCGATGCCTTCAACCCCGTCGACACAGCTGCCACCACCTCAACTCTGCCACACCACTGCTGCCCCCACATGGTCACCACCACCACCCTGATCGCTATGGCCCTTGTCACCACACTGGCTTGCCCCACACAAGCTTGCTATGGCCCCACTTCCATCCTGTCCACTGTGGCACCTGGCTCCCATAGTGTAGTGTTTAGTTGTAGTTGTAGTTGTAGTTGTAGTTGTGTTACTCATAAATAAATAAATAAATAAAATTTATTCTGCATGAATATTGTCTGACTAAGAACTGACTATCAAATACTATGGTGTCTATGAGACAACTACAGTGTAACTACAGAGTACTATGGGTTACTACACTGTCTATGGAAGTACTATGGTAGTAGGCCTGTACAACAGTAGAGCTACAGTAGTACTACACAGAACATAAACATTGCTATACCACTACAGATACTATGGACCACTATGGCACTACTGTAGCACTACTGTAGCACTATGTAGAGACCAAGGATTGCTGATGAAACCAAACCAAACTTCCCCAACACTAGTGGGTTTCCTCCAAGGCATCCATGGCCTCCAGGTGCTGGTGGGATGGCTGCTGCTGTGGGTGCAGCTCCACTGGCAGGAGGGACAGGGGCGCCTCCTGCGCCACCTCCTCTGCCTGGAGCTCCACCTCCTGTGCCTCCACCACCTGGTGCACCTCCACCAGGAGCTGCTCCACCTGGTAGAGCTCCTCCAGGAATTGCGCCTCTGCCTCCTGGAGGTGCTGCTCCACCTGGTGCACTGCCACTAGGAGCACCTCCACTGCCACCAGGAGCTGGTCCACTGGTGAGGGTTGTGCTTGCCAAGGCATAGGTTTGGGACATTGGCTGGGGTGGGTTCGAGAGGGTAATAGGGGGAATCAAGGGGATGAAAGATGTTGTGGGTACTGGAACACTGGGGGACTCTGCATCAGGGTCAGTGTCAATGTCAATTCCTTTTGGGTTGTTGGTTTTTATGGGTCCAACACCGGATTCGAGTGGTACTGGTGAGATGGTGTACCAACTGCCTTCTGTTATGCCTCTGCGGGGGCATCACATGTGTCGATGGTTACAACAGATCCTACCTGTGGTGAAGGACTCTGAGGTGGTTCGGCACTGAATGCTACGATACCTTACAGTGGTTCAATGGAGAGCCTGTAGAGAGGCTGAGAGGAGGGTTCCAAGAGAAAGCACACAAGAGATGAAGCAAAGGACTTCACAGTAGATTAATGAAGACTAAGCTAGGGAAATACAGGAGAAAGACATGGGTATAAGTAGTCCTATACTACAGGGCAGCACAGGCAACTGAGGTGAAAGGGTTAGCAACAGATGAAAAAGGGGGATTGATGATGGGATTAGATCAATGATCAGATGATCATCCAATGAGATTGAGATCGAATTGGATTGGACAAGATAAGACAAGATCAAGATGAGACAAGTAAAAGGAAGAGAAAAGAAAAGGAAAGGAAGGGTAGGTTTGTGACATTACCCCCTCTCTACACGGTAAGTTCCACATTACTGAGGTTGTCCGCTGTGTGTGTTGCCTCATCTGTAAACACAATTAGGTGTTCAGAGCGTTCAGAGCTGTTCAGAGTGTCCTTGAACGGCTCTGAACGGCTCTGAACACCTACTGCACTTACAGATGCTCCAGATGGATCGCACAAGGGAGTCAAGGTCGGGTCGAGGCGTGGACGGTCAACAGGGATGACGCAAGGCTGATTGTGGTTTGTGGGCGGTGGGGATGATGGTTCGTCATTGCCGTTGTCGGTCATAACTTGAATCGCATCCAGGTGGGCGTCATGGAATGCTTGGACTAGGTCTGGAGCGTGAACGTTCATTGCTGGTTCCCACGTGTTGTTGGCATCTGGGTATCCTCGCCATTTGATGAGGTATTGTAATTGTCGTCAACGTTGGCGTGAATCCTGAACTTCTTCGACTTCATACTCCTCTGTGCCGCCGACGAGGTCTGGGGGTGGCTGCGCAAAGTTGGGGCCATGTTCCAATGTTTTGTGATACGGGAGGAGGAGGGACGCGTGGAACATGTCATGTACCTTCCACGTTGGTGGAATTGCAAGCTGGTAGACTACGTGCGAGATGGCGCAGGTGACAGGAAAGGGGCCGTAACGTCGTGGTGTGAGTTTCGCAGTTGGGTGAGTGGTATGGAGGTTCTTTGTCACGAATCGCAAAGTGGATGCTTACTATATGGTGATGACTCCCTTAGTAAGTAGTAATCAGTCATGGACTTTGGATCAGTCAGCGTAGTTGTACAGTATCACATGCCGATGTGGCATGACTCATTCCTAGGACAGTGGTATTAGGGTTCGAGCTATTACTGCTAGTCGTAGTACGGATTTGGGAGGAGCTTTAAAGTGTCCTCGTATGTGTATAAATAGTGACTCGCAAAGACCAAGATACACCATCTTGGTCTTCTTTGAATCACCACTTCCTCCTCTGCTTGTGTGCTCTAAGTTCGCTTGTCTCTTTCCGAGCAAGTCGTCTTCATCGATCCCTGCCTAGTGACCCTCCTACATCCTAGTGCCAATACGTGTCACGTGCCTCGATAAGCGCCATGTACCCGTGGGAATAGTCACGTGACTCGTGACCTGATATTCGCTAAGTTGTAAACACCCTTTCGCTGTCCAAGTTGGACTAACGCTTGTGGTGGCATTACATTAAGACCAAGATCCCTCACCGTGGCGTTTACAACTCGAGACCAGTGGACCAACTTTTGAACCTACTCCCTTGAACGACGAGGAGATCGCAACGTACCAGTACAATTCCTAGGAGCCGCAAGGTGGAGAGAATATCGCGGAGACACAGGATACTTCGTCGACTTCGCATTGGGACCCATGAGGTTCAGACCAGTTGAGTTCAACTTCGAAAATACTTGTTGGACTGAAGTTACGTGGAATCCAATTGACAACAGGTGGGATATAGTATGCCCAGCAAGCAGACTCTACAACTGTGATATCGACGCTCGCAACCTACCCACCAGAGAACAGTGGGGCCGCATAGATGGACAATCAGAAGAAGAACCAAGCACGTTGGAGCCAAGAACACCAGCACCATCGGAAACTAGCGAAGAAGGAGAACATACCGACGAAGAAGAAGATTCAGAGGTAGAAGAGGTAACCTGACTAGCTGAGTCCATCCCCGCATCACAACCAGAAATTATCCAAGTAAATCTGCCAGCAGAAATGGCAACCGCAGTCGAAACCATCACCAACACTGCAGTAGATGAAGATATCTGCAGGTTAGCCGAAGAAGCACAAGCTGACCTCCTGCCTATTCACCCTGGCACTGGGCACTGCATGATGGCAGACGACGCCACAATCTTTAGGGCCATAGGACCAGACCAACCTGATCCACCGGGCAACAACCCACCACCAGGAGGAGGAGGAAGACTGCCAAGATGACCAGAAGGAGGGTTCCCAGGAGGGTTCGGAAGAGGACCACCAGGAGGCGGAGGACTGCCTGGAGGGGGAGGACCACCAGGCGGAGGAATACCAGGAGGAGCAGTAGCACCAGGTGCCCCCACACCTAGACTCGAAGGCAAGCTGCCTACCATCTTCAAAGGGGACTGAACTGACTACGAATCGTTCCTCACACAATGGCATGCATACTGGGGACTCAACTTCGATGCCCTGAGCATGCGCAATGTTTACAAAAGGTGCCTCCTATTCCTGGGGTACATCAAAGGGTCATCTGTTGCAAACTGGACACTAGGCTTCCTCCAGTGGCTCAATACGGAAGTATGAAATGGAAGAGATAGGTACGATGAATACCTATGGGACACTCTCACAGCAGGCTTCTCCGACCGATTCTCGAACACCCTGGAACAAGAACAAGCTCAAGCAGAGCTGGCCAAAGGGTTTAGGATGAGTGGAGACAACATTGACTCGTACGTTACGAACTTCGAACAGCTATGTCGGAAAGCTGATTACCGATTGAATGATCAACAAATGATCGATCGCTTCACCGCGGGACTGCTGACAAATTGTTCACCAAGGTCTACGAGCTCGACGGACCCACTACCTTCACCGAATGGAAAGAGGTGGCGCTCTGAGGCCAGAAGCAGTACATACACATACGTGCCTGCCTAGGCATGTCCACACCAGCCCGAGGTCCACCAAGAGGTCCACCACCTCGGTTCAACCCACTGCCGCGCTTCGGAGGCTCACCATGGAACGCACCCCAAAACCAACCACCCAGGTATGACCCAAACGCCATGGACACATCCGCGGACCGATCCCACACATGTCTCGCAGAAGTAGGGGACCCAAACCGCAACACGTATCAGCGACCGCCATTCCCATCTCGTGCAGGACCAGGACAAGGAGGGAATACCCCTCGCAGAGATATGAGGGAAGTGGTCTGCTACAACTGTAGTGGGCTTGGACACATCTCACGAAACTGCACGCATCCTAGGAAACCCCAGCAGCAGCAGCAGCAGCAATGGCGCCCTGGAAGTAATAGCCAAAGCATGGAAACAGACTACTACAGTCAGGAAACACGTGCCCAAGTCGCCCACACCGCGGAACCACAACAAACAGCGAGCAGCTGGCTTGAGGGGGTTAGAGGAGCAAGTGACAAGGTCAAGGACCTGATCCTCCAGGATTTATGGGAGAAGGGGGATTTTCGGGACGCCTGAACCCATCGGCCTGGGTGAGGGCAACAAATTGTAACTCTGTAATCATGACTCGCTTTCGGTCTCTTAGAATTCCAGTCTCAATTCGCACCAGTTACTCAATGGCCGACATCAAAGGGCTCGTCAACTCTGGAGCCACCGACAACTTTATAAGACCCACATTTGCCAAACGAATGGGGCTGGGACTCCAACCATTGGAACACCCAAAGAAAATATGGAATATAGACAACACGGAAAATAAAGCTGGGTCCATCACTCATTTTGTGGACTTGGACGTGCAGACAAACAACATCCGCAGAGTCATTCAATTCCTCGTCACCGACATAGGAAATGAAGACTTAGTACTCGGATATCCCTGGCTCACAGCCTATGAGCCCACTATCAGCTGGACACACGCCACCATCCACAAGGGCGCACTCCCCATAGTCATCCGATCCATTGATCCCTCCAAACCACGCACCGTCATCACCGGACTAACCACCAACGATGACGTGACTATTGCTTGAACTTTCACCGAGAACGAGAAAGAGAGCATAGTTCGAGAATTAGAAGACGAATGCCAGCTACGTACCACAGCTACTGAACTCGCCATAGCAGCTAAACAAAATACAGTGGCTGCAGTGATCCCAACTCCTTACCAACGATTCGCGAAAATATTCAGCGAAGAAGCATCCCACCGCTTCCCACCATCTCGACCATGGGACCACGCTATCGACTTCAAGCCTGGTACACCTGCCACAATCGACTGTAAAATCTACCCCATGACACAAGACGAAGACGCCCAACTCAAAAAATGGCTTGACGAACAACTCAAGATGGGATACATCCGCCCCTCCAAGTCGCCTTACGCATCGTCATTCTTCTTCATTAAAAAGAAAGATGGAAAGCTGCGCCCTGTTCAGGACTATAGGAAGATCAACGCATGTACGATTCGTAACCAGTACCCGCTCCCACTCATGTCAGAACTCATCAACAACCTGGGCAACGGTCACATCTACACCAAACTGGACGTCCGAAGGGGGTACAACAATATACGTATCAAAACGGGAGACGAACCAAAAGCAGCTTTTAAAACACGGTACGGACTCTTCGAACCACTTGTAATGTACTTCGGACTCACGAACTCGCCGGCAACGTTCCAAACTATGATGAACGAGATACTGGGGCCCACCATTACTAAACACGAACTCTTGGGCACCATCATATGGGTATACATGGACGACATCGGTGTCACCACACATGAAAACGCGGGTCTTCAAGCACATGTCGAAGCGGTCTGCGACATCCTTCAAGTAGCCATGGATCATGACCTCTATTTCAAACCAGAGAAGTGCCTTTTCCATCAACCACAAATGGATTACCTGGGGGTAATCCTTGAAAAGGGGGTAACTCACATGGACCCGGTAAAAATTTCGGGCATCAAAGACTGGCCACGCCCAATGAAGGTCAGAGACGTTCACTCCTTCCTCGGGTTCTGTAATTTTTACCGCCTCTTCATTCGCGGTTTTGCGACCCATGCACGAGCACTCAACAAACTCATGAGGAAAGACGCTGAATGGCAGTGGGGTATGGAAGAAGAACGAGCATTTCAGAAACTCAAGACGCTTGTCACCGAAGAACCAGTACTAGCACACCCATGCCTTACGGATCAATTCGAGCTTGAAGTGGACGCATCAGGCTTCGCAGTAGGAGCAGTACTACTACAGAAGAAGATGGACGGAAAAAGACACCCTGTGGGATACTACTCAGCCACTCTCAATGAGGCGGAACACAACTACGACATATATGATCTAGAACTCTTGGCGATCGTCAAAGCCCTAAGACACTGGAGACCCCTACTCGCCGGATCACCACACAAAATCAAGATCTTCTTGGACCACCTTAACCTCACGCACTGGCGGTCTGCGCAAAAGATAAGTCGACGAGTAGCCCGAGAGGTGTTGGAACTAATGGAGTACGACTTCGAGATCCATCATATCAAAGGGACCAACAATGGAAGGGCCGACGCCCTATCCCGACGGCCGGACTATGACCGAGGAGACCGAGACAATGACGGAGTAGTGGTACTCCCAGACAAAGTCTTCGCAAGAGTCACACTCACCCAACTACCCGAGGACCACGCTCAGGATGAACAACAAATACTCCCCTGGGTCAATGCACACCATCTCAAGAAGTTTGATGGAACTTGGTACAAGCAAGGAGCACAGGTAGTAACCGGCGGAACCTCATTGTGGCACACAATCATTCGCAACCACCACGACCCCCCAGTTTACGGACACCCAGGAATCAAAAGGACGTTCCGAATCATCGAACGACACTACTGGTGGCCTCACATGCTAGAACACATTACCAAATATGTGAAAGGATGTGCGGAATGCCAAAGGCACAAGGTTAACAACCGACCCACACACGCGCCTTTGGTACCCATCACACCGATTCCCGATGCTAAGCCTTTCGAAGTAATCGCGCTGGACTTTATCACTAAACTCCCAGTATCCCAAGGGCACGATTCGATACTCACGATCACAGACCACGACTGTACCAAGGCGTCCATCTTCATACCCTGTGTTGAAGAGATCACGGCAGAGGAAACAGCAGCTCTGTATGTAAGTTACGTAACCCACGTGTTCAGATGATTCGGACTACCGGCAAAAATTATCAGCGACCGAGACCCCCGCTTCACATCAAAGTTTACCCGCGAGCTGTGCCGGATACTAGGGATCTACCAGAACATATCCACAGCATATCACCCAAGAATGGATGGCCAATCGGAATGAACCAACCAGTGGCTAGAACAGTATCTCCAGTTCTGGGCAAACAAGCGTCAAGATAACTGGGCGCACTTTCTACCTATGGCAGAATTCGCGCATAACAGCTGGCCCCATGAGGCAACAAGGAAGTCCCCATTTTCGCTTATGATGGGATACAACCCGCGTGCCGATTGGATGGATAAGCAATCTCCCATTCCACAGGTGAACACAAGACTCCAACAATTCCGAGAAGCATGGCAGGAAGCACAACACCTGATCAAGAAGGCACAGTCTTTATGGGTCAAACATCGGAATACACCCCAATACTGGGAAGGAGACCAAGTGTGGCTGGAAGGCTGCCACCTACATACCAATCAGCCAACTGCAAAACTTGCGGCGCGACGGCATGGACCCTTCAGAATCAGCAAGGTACTATCACCTGTCAACTATCAACTGGAGCTTCCCACGCAGTGGAGTATTCATCCCGTTTTTCACATCGACCTACTCATGCCTTATCGCGAGACACCTATGCATGGCGAAAACTTCACACATCCGCCACTGGATCTTGTAGAAGGCGAAGAGGAATACGAAATTGAGAGCATTTTGGATACTCGGCTCTTTGGCAGAAGTAAGAAGCGACAATACCTCATGAAATGGAGGGGATACCCG
Organism: Lactarius sanguifluus; assembly: GCA_021527775.1. Taxonomy (NCBI): domain Eukaryota; kingdom Fungi; phylum Basidiomycota; class Agaricomycetes; order Russulales; family Russulaceae; genus Lactarius; species Lactarius sanguifluus. The sequence continues at coordinate 59,347 of JAKEYF010000195.1, read as the reverse complement.
GACTCGGACAATCAGTGGGTCAACAAAGAAGACCTTACAGCTGACGAAGCTCTGGCGGAGTTCGAGCGGACATCAAGAGCTCGAGCAATGGTTATAAACCAGCCCATTCATGCTAAGTTAACCTCACCCCTCCAACCTGGAATCCACTCACATTTCCCAATGTCGTCCTCCGCTGTTTCCCCCGTCTCCTCTTGTGCACCACTTGCTCCCAACCTCGTCGACAACCTCTCCTATGAAGAGTTCTGCGAAGTGTTACGTTCCTTCCGGACATCTGCCGTCAATCACGTGACCATTGCCAGTTCGCTGCATCCGAGTGGCGTGTCGTGCACAAGGACCAAGATAACGTTGATAATGATAAGATAAAGAAGTTGGCGATGACAAAGCATGACTTGTAGCGGAACGCGTAGTGGCGATAACTCCAGCACACTAGCAAAGAGGACAAAGGAGGGGACGAGACAGTGAGGGATCAATGCTTTATACACTCTGTGCCCTAAGACCAACTCCGGCGAAGGGGAAGGTATTACACAAGATATCAAAGCTAAGGACTATAACGCGTCCAAAGCCCTCTACTTATACTACAAGGGGGGGAGCTTTCAAGCTCAGCCCAAATCCAAAACCCTAATACACCTATCCAATGGCACAAGGCCCTCGATTCGCATCAGTCATCCACATCAAAGTCCACCAATGGCATAAGGCCCTCTTGGTATGAGTCAGAGATAACACACCATGAGTCTCCAATCTAGACCGCGTCCGGGCTCAAGCTCATCCGGACTCACATTCTAGCCTCAGCCTAGGCACAAGCTCATCTAGGCTCTTCCGGACCGTTCGAGGCAGGTCACGTGCCAGGGTCACGTGACGGCCACTAACTCGGACCTAATCCCACGCCTCCTGATAGTCATGTGATGGCGGGTAAGGGTCACGTGTGCTCACCGCGCGTCCCACTCGCACGTGATCGTCTGCGCGTGGTGCTTTCTCCCAGCTCTCTAGCAGGCGTTTGAGCACTGCTGTGGCTCCGTGGACTTCTCTGTCCCATCGTGGGTCGTCGTGCATGTACTTTGGGTCTTCGTGTAGGCTCCGTTCCGGCTGTGCCGTGACACGAAGCCATGGGCCGAATCGCCCCCGTCAATGACATTGACAACCCGGACGTCCCCACCACCTATTGGCTCCTCAGCCAGGACGGGCAAAAGCTCAACACCGCCCCCTATATGCAGGCCGAAGTTGATCAGCTTCGTGCAGCTCTCGGAGGCAGTCAAGATGCCTCACCTCGACCTCTCCCGGTCCGCATCAAGTACTGTGTCAAGGCAGAGGAAGAGTCTGATGCCGGAGATGGAGGAGTTGCTGAAGAAAGCCTGGATGCTGAGAGGATGGAGGTTCCAAGCCAAGGCATGGAGGCTGGAGCAGTTGGATCGAGCAGCGACAAGGAGAACGTTGATCCTCGAGAGGTGGGCCCGATTCACCGCGATGATGTGCGCACGGTGTACGACCAACCCGAGCAGCTCGAAGAGTGGTACCCAGCTGAGCACCCATTCATTATCAGTACCACTGACTCTGACAACCCCCGCGAAACTCCGTACGTGTGTGACACGCTGGGACGTCCCCTCTACCGGGGCGATGTTGTCATCGACAACCAACCCCCCATCTCATCCACCATTCTGACGCGCCGCCTGGGCAGCTCACATATGGCACCCCCCAGCTACATGCACAACCGCGGGGACATGTTCATCCATTTCCCCATCACCGACGCACAGGGAGTCACCACTCAGGCCCCATACACCCAAGTCATCATGAATGCCGACCCCCTTGTACTCGCCCTCACCACCGACAGCAACAAGACTTTCTCCAAACCGCTGTATGCTGAACCACACGTGAGAGAGCGTGGCAAGCCCCAGTACTCCCCCATCGAGATGCACGCCTTGAGTGGCGGGCATAGCAGCCAGATCCGCGTTGACAAGGCGGTCAACACCCTCAAAGACCTATCCCTTAAAGCTGAGTTACACCGTTACCGCGCATACCAACATGAGACTGAGCACATCGAACAGTGGCTTCACGCCCTGTCTGAGGCGCTCGGCCTGGCCCAGGGGGAGCTGGCCTGCAGCAAGTTTAGGTTGGAGATGGCGGATATACACAACTGTATCGTGTCGGTGCAGGAGGGATGGTCGGGCGGAGTAGGCCCCACTCGGCGCTGTGGGCGTCGCAGCTGAAAAGGGGGTGATGTCACAAATCGTGAAGTGGATGCTTACTATACGGTGATGACTCCCTTAGTAAGTAGTAATCAGTCATGGAGTTCGGATCAGTCAGCGTAGTTGTACAGTATCACATGCCGATGTGGCATGACTCATTCCTAGGACAGCAGTATTAGGGTTCAAGCTATTACTGCTAGTCGTAGTACGGATTCGGGAGGAGCTTTAAAGTGTCCTCGTATGTGTATAAATAGTGACTCGCAAAGACCAAGATACGCCATCTTGGTCTTCTTTGAATCACCACTTCCTCCTCTGCTTGTGTGCTCTAAGTTCGCTTGTCTCTTTCCGAGCAAGTCATCTTCATCAATCCCTGCCTAGTGACCCTCCTACGTCCTAGTGCCAATATGTGTCACATGCCTCGATAAGCGCTGTGTACCCATGGGAATAGTCACGTGACTCATGACCTGATATTCGCTAAGTCGTAAACGCCCTTTCGCTGTCCAAGTCAGACTAACGCTCGTGGTGGCGTTACATTCTTGGCCTTTATCCATACTAAGTTGCCCTCTTTGTACGGTGTGAACGATGAGGGTCAAGCGGTTGTGAGTTCCTGTGCCTTCACGATGCTCTGTTGTGCCAGCGTACATAGGTCCTGTATCTTTATGAGGCGTTCTTCAACAGAGGGTGCCAGAGAGCTGGGTGAGGTCAGTGTTGGTGCCTGCAGTGTGTGGCCCATCAGTAGATTGAATGGGGTTTGGTGCATTGTTGCACTGGGCCACGAGTTATGCACAAATTGTGTGGATGGCAACCAGTTCACCCAGTTGTCCTGGCATCCATTACAGAAGAACTGAAGGTATTGCTCCAACCATTGGTTGGAGCGTTCTGACTGTCCATCAGTCAGGGGGTGATAGGCGGTCAAAATATTTTGTGAGATCCCTAGGGACGTGCAGAGCTGTCTACAGAATGCCAAGGCGAAACGAGGGTCGTGATCTGTGATAACATGGCATGGCAGTCCGAAGTGGGGAAACACATATCTGTGATAAAGTGCTGCTACCCCTGGGCCATTGATAGACTCTTTGCAAGGAATGAAAATCGTTCCCTTTGTGCAATCGTGGTCAGTTATGGTCAGTATAGAGTCGAAGCCATGCGACATGGGAAGTTTGACTATAAAGTCCATGGTGACCGTCTCAAATGGTTGCGCTGCAGGATCCATCGTGATGGGGAATGGTGGTGGTCGAGGGCAGTGGGTAATGACTTTGTTCACCTGGCACACTGCGCACCCTTTGACATAGGCCGCAATCGTGTTGCACATTCCTGGCCACCAGTAGTCACGTGAGACCAGGGCTAAGGTGTTAGCAATCCCCGGGTGGCCGGTGGTAGGAGTGTTGTGGTATTGAGAAATTACCCCCCTCCAAAGATCATGGTCTTCCACGACTACGAGGCAATCACCGTGAGCCCAGGATCCATCAGAGAAGGTGAGGTTGTGCAGGGCCACTCTGAGAGCATGTCGCATGAGCATGTTGGGCAGTGCGGACGTCGTCTTCTACCGAAGCGACATGTGCTGCTTGTGCAAAGAGCTGTGCGGGGAGGATGGTGATGTCCTGATTGTCATCTGAGCTGTCATCATAGTCAGGGCGGCGCAAGAGTGCATCCGCATGATTTGTTGCACCTGGCTTGTGGACAAGCTTGATGTTGTATTCCCCGATGAGGGGGATATACCATGCAACTTGGCGGTTAATCCTCTGAGGTTGTTTGTAATACTGTAGGTTAGCGTGATCTGTGTACACGGTGATGATGTGTGGCGAGCCAAGTAAGAAATGGTGCCATTCTTTCAGTGCATGGATGACCACGAGAAGTTCACAATCGTGGATATCGTAGTTCCATTCAGCCTCATTGAATGTTTTCAAGGAGTACGCGACAGGGCGGAGCTTGCTGTTTTCATCTTGCTGGTACAGAATGCCACTGGTGGCAAAGGCAGATGCATCAACCTCCAGCTTGAAGGGGGGGTCAAGGTCGGGCTGCCAGAGAATGGGAGTGGTAGTGAGTATGTTGACTAGTTTATCTATGGCAGCAGTACATTCAGTAGTCCATAGGAACAGTTGATCCTTTTTGAGGAGGTTGGTGAGTGGTCGTGTGATGTTGGCGAAGCTGCAGATGAATGGTCTTGGTAGCTGAAGACACCTAGTGTACTCCACACTTGTTTGATGTTTTTGAGGGTGCAAGGCCACAATTTTAGGCCCTTGACCTTAGTGGGGTCGACTGTGATTTTGTTGCCATCCAGAATAAGTCCTAAGTATTCAATGCGCGTCACCTCAAAGGTACATTTCTTGGGTTTCAGGAAGAGGCTTTCACGTTCGAGGATGTCTAGCACCTCGTGGATGATAGAGCGGTGCAGGGCAGGGTCGTTGGGTGTAGCAATCAAGATGTCATCCATGTAGATGAGAATGTAGGGTTGACTGGCAGGTTTCAGTTGAGTTCGCAAGGTGGAGTCCATCATGGCCTGGAATGTAGAGGGGGAATTTGTCAGTCCGAAGAACATTACGCATGGCTCAAAAAGTCCTTCTTCGGTCTTGAAGGCAGCCTTCCACTCATCACCTTCTTTGATGCGTACATCGTTGTACCCCCAGCAAATGTCAAACTTAGTGTAGATGCGGCTCCCCTGCAGGTTTTCCGTGAGTGTTTTGATGAGGGGCAGAGGGTATGTGTTCTGAATGGTGTACTGATTTAGTCGCTGGTAATCTTGAACGGGGCATAATCTGCCATCCTTCTTTCTAATGAAGAAAAAAGGGGATGCATAGGGCAAATGTGAAGGGCAAATGTATTTTTTTGCCAAATGCTTGTCAAGAAACCTTTGGAGCAATCCACGCTCATCCTTTGTTAGCAGGTACACCTTACAGTTGAGCGTGGCTGGTGCGTCCAGTACTAAGTCAATGGCATGGTCCCAGTCATGTGCTGGTGGGAAACACTGGGACTCGGACTCTGAGAATACCTTCGCATGTCAGCGGTATTCCGTGGGGATGTTGTCCTCAGTCATTTTCTCCTTGTCTCATCCTGCCTTTTCTGCCCACTGCTGGGCCGTACTAATTTTGGTGATTCGCGGATCTGGTTCTGGGATTCGCAGGAAGAGGTCATCGCCTTCCTTGATTTGGTCTATGTCGTCTTCTAGTTGCCATCTCATGTTGCGAACAGCCCAGCACATGATGTGGTACAGTGACGGTGTTCAGATTCAAATGTTCCCAACCTTTCTAGCAAGTAGGTGTGGTTTGGGTGTCCAAGTTCAAGCCACCCCTGCACCGTCAGACTGCACATCAAGGCAGTTTGGTAGTGGGGTCGCCCTGGGATTGGGTGACAGGGGTGGTGGCAGAGGTGCATCTCTTCTGTCTGGGGCTTTGGCTTGGGGAGCATCCACACGACGTACCAGTGGTACAGAGAGAGGAGACAGGTATACGGGTTTGGGCGTGATGAATCTGCGCACCCAGTCGATCATTGGATCGAACTGTCGAAGCCATGGGTATCCCAATATGATCTCATCAGTTCCCAGGCTCATGATGTAGAATTTTTGCGTCTTCATCTGTTCCCCCAGGCATACTCAGAGGGCAACGTAGTCGGTGATGCGCCCAGCTTTGTTGGTGGTTCCGTCGACGTTATGAATGGTGCGGGACCGTATTAATCGGTATGTTTTGAGCTTGAGGCATTTGATCACGCGGGGATTAATGAAGTTTTCTGTTGCGCCGCTATCGACCAGTGCAACCTCATCGGCCGTTCCATAGACTGAAGAAAAGGTAACTGATATTTTCAGGGAATTCTTCTGATATCGGTATATTTCGTCCACGTCGAAGGCTCGAATCCAGGCCAAGGAATTCGAGCCAGTCAAAAATCCTCCTGCGTACTAAAGAGTCCATCCAGGACTTTCTCCTTCTCATCATCCTTCATGGCGCATATCTTGGCCAGGAAGCTGTCAGCGGTTTTGGCGATTGTGGTAGGTGCTGGGGTTGGTTCCACATGCATAACTCCTGCCGATGAAGCGTTTCCTTGCTCGTAGTTTTGGGTCTGGTAGTTCTGGGGGCGATTTGTGGTATGCACAGGACACTCACATGACATGTGGCCTTTCTGGCAACATCGGAAGCAGCGGCCTTCCGCTGCGAGCTTTGCACGCTCCACATCAGTTAATCTGGCGAGGGACTGCATCCGGGTGATGTCGATGTCCATTGCGTCGGGATCGCAGGCAGGGGCAGTGGGAGTGTGGTTGGTGGGTCATTGCTGGTTGTTTCTGCTTGGCATTAGTATCTGACACCAGTCACTCTTTGTCTTTCCGGCGACCTTCTTTCCTCCATCAAGTCCCACACGTGCACATAACACCGCATACTTGCATTGTTCTGTCTGTGCTGTGGCGACCCACTCATTGAATGTCTCGGGGGTTGTGTCTTGTCTTAGGATGGCCAATAGTAGGCCCCATGGGAGGCCACCCGAATACAGGTCGACTGTGGCCACAGCATTGAGGGTGTACCCTGCCTTGGCCACGAGGTTCCAGAAGACGGCTGTGTATGTGTCAAGCTTGGCCCCCCTCATCTGATGGGTTTTAAGTACCTGGTAAGCATCCTGCTTTTCTGTGGCATTGGTGAATGCTGATTTAAATGTGGTGGTGAAGTCGTTCCACAACAACTCGCTTGTCTTGGGTACAGCAGCAATGGTGGTGCTTCCCATGACCTTTTTGTGGATGTTGGTGAGTTGTGTATTGTCACGAACTTTACATTTATTTTCTGATCTTTTACTTACTGATAACGTGATCGGTCACATGACCTGGATCTATATGTGAGTCACTATGACTCTTTTCATCTTCTGAGTCACTATGACTCCTTCTGCTATTATGGACTGCACAGTGACTCACTACGACTCGTATGATACAATGACTCAGATTGACTCATATCCTAGGATGCCATTGTGACTCAGTCCTAGGATCAGTAGTACTATAAAGTTGAGCTTGCTGGGTAGCTTGTAGCCCCAGACTTGACTTCTTGTATCCTACGGTACCCAAGCAATTGATACCTTTGATACTCCATCTCTCACTAGAGATGTCAATGAGTTACTGTCAAACGAGTGACTCGTGAGTGTGACTCGTCATGTGACGAGTACTCATGCCTGCAAGTACTCGTGCCTGAATACTCCTGCAAGTACGAGTTTGCCTTTCTCCAAGCACGAGTACTCACGAGTACTCATGGTAATATAGCCTGCTTGTTACGTCACGGTAGGGACATTCTCCCGACTTGGGATAGGTTCTCTACAGGGACACTGCACTAAGAGTCACAGGGTCGGGTTTGGTGTTCGAAGGGAAGTTCCGAAGAGGAACTTCAGTAAAGATGAACGAGTGGACTATGCTCAGATAGTCCTTGAGTGGATAGGAGGGCTTGCTGGGGATCATGAGAGATGGAGTATCAAACAGTTCAATTGCTCAGGTACCGTAAGACACAAGAAGTCAAGTCTGGGGCTACTAGCAGCCAACACAGACAGTACTTATAGTAATTAGCGATCCTAGGGAGGAGTCATGAACAAGTCCTAGGATCGAGTCATCATTCAATAAAGACGAGTCATAGCACGAGTCATAAGGGCTCGCGCAGTCGTAATGAGTCAATCAGAGTCATAGTGCTCCACCAGGGTCAAGGGGAACGACAGTGACTCACCCAAGCAATACAGGAGTCATAATGGCTCCGAGATATCGAGTCAGAGGTCACAAGACCTATAAGTCACGAGACACCAAGTCACGAGACATGAAGTCCAAAAAGAGAAAATGAAGAATAAAATCATACAAGTCATGACACAATCCCCCTTCTAGTGTTGCTGCGAGTCGATGTGGTCTGAGTCGAGTTGGCGACTCGACGCCAACTCTAACTCGGGAGTTCACACCAGTGCAACTCGGGAGTTCAGCTGCAAACGTGAACCAATGGGAAGCCTTCAATTCTGAAGGTTCCCACACCCCTTCTGCCCAGCGTCCTCCGGTAGAATGCCTTGTACTCAAGGAAATTATAGTATATACAAGCTGTAACCTAGGTACTACCATCGGACTCATCCATCCTGTGCAATAAATCCAGAAGTTCATCCGTTTTCCTGAGAGAAATGAGCTCACTGATTGCTACCACCGTTGTGCTCTCGAATCTGTACTAGTACCGCTGGTCAGATCTATTTTGCTGATGGCCTTTGGCCGAGGTGCAGCAGTACCAGCCTTCCGGTGATACCCTAAACTGTCCCTGATCGCTAGGAAACGGTCTATGGCACGCACAGGATTTGGGGGGGTGTGAAGCGTTGCGAGGTGTCGCGCAGGCCTCCGCGGGAGGCGATGTGTCGTATATGGGTCCGCGGCGATCGCGGACGCGTCTGTGTCGAAGGGCGAGAGCCGCGCGCAAGTGCGGCGGCGTCGGGAGAGGGAACGGGTCTGTTGGTCGCAGGTGGTCGGAGACGGTCGCGCACGCTTCGGCGTGGCATCAAACTTCGTATGAGTGGCCGCCGGGGTCGGGAACACGTTGGGTTTGAGTTGCTAAGGCCGCGCGCGAGTGCAGCGTGCTGGGGAACGCAAGGGATGAGCTTCACTGATGCGCTCTTCCTCCAGCGGTTCGAGGGCCTTGGAGACAACTGCGAGGTGATGGCCGATGCGGGTGCCGATGCGTAGCCTTTCCCACGATGTCGATGTACTGGCAGCGTGAGGTGGAGAGGGCTGGAATGGAGACTGGCGCCGATGCATTGTTCCTGCCTCTGGAGGAATGCCTTGTCTGTGTTCCAATCGACGAGCTCCAGCATACCTGTGCCAATGTATCATATCCTGACAACATGCTTCTTGACAAGAGTACAATCGGTAATTGCAGATGATAAATTACATGAGGGGAAAGAAAGAGAAAAACTTATCTAAGAGTCCGGAGGAGTGAAGGGTAGCGACTTGAAAGGTTTGCTGTGTGAGCTCAGGACGGTGTCTGGAATGAAGCAGATGATCTACCCTGAAGGATAGCTGCCCAGCCAAAGTGCAGGCTGTGAAGCAGGACATCTACAGCTTTCCGGATCGGAGCAACAGAAAAAGCCACTCATGGCAGTGAAATTGCATGAAAGGTGGGAAAAGAGATCACGCGCACTACAGTTTTTCCGTTTGCAGGGCCCCAGGTCTTCACTGATTACAGTATATTCATTCATTATTATGGTACAGGGTATACTACAGACCACAAGAAGTCGTTATTTGGTAGAGGGTGGAGAAATGGAGAGTATTCAACAAAGGAAAAAATTGCAGGGCATTTTTGGGGCCAACTCCTGAGTTGCACCGGTGTGAACTCCCGAGTTAGAGTTGGTTCAAGTCCGGTCCGAGTTAGAGTTCACACCGGTGTGGACTCTAACTTGCAGCAACACTACCCCCTTCCAAGCACAAAGTCGCCTCAACTTTGTCAAGCCTAACCAGGGTAGTGATACTGACACAAAAACGGATGAGGACAATCAGTCCAGTGGTACTTAGGTCCACGACATTCCATACGAGGTCTCTTCATCACTGGGGGCCCATCTTCTTCGTCAAGATCCTCCAGGGCCACCTTTTCTTGGATCCATCCTCCGGATCTGCCTTGCGCTTCACGGTCCCAAAACTTGACCGTACCTCCTTCCATACTAGGAAGTGGTTTGTCATCCTGCAGGGGTGCCACTCCCTTTTTCTTCGGGCGCATCTTCTGGTTGCTCTTGGCTCGAGGCCACCGCTCCCGGAACTTCTCTGTCATCTTCTTGGCCCTACCCTTCAAGGTCTTGGGTGCATCATGGATCAACTCCTCCTTCCAGCTTTGGCTCTCACTCCAGTATCTGCTCGACGACCCTGTACTCCCTATTGACATGTCTGGTGAACTGACCCGGTCATGTTGGGTACCTGCACCGGTTGACGGGTCAGCACGTGCCGCCTCAACTACTACCGAGTCTGAGGGGGCCGTGGCGGAGTGGTCGGCAGTGGGTCGGAGGTACTCTTCCCAGTAGTCACGCACGTGCTCCTCTACAGCGAGGACGGACAAGGCGGCTTGGGCCTCCAAAAGTAGAGTGTTCGGGGTGGACCGCCCCCCTGAGGGTATCAGTGGGCAGTCCTGGTAGGTGGGTGCTGGAGAGACTGGGCTGGGCAGAGGGTTTTGCCTGTCTGTTGTCATGGCAACGGCTGGTGATAAGGCAGCCCAGTCAATGGGGGAGAATCATCTGTAAACACAATTAGGTGTTCAGAGTGTTCAGAGCTGTTCAGAGTGTCCTTGAACGGCTCTGAATGGCTCTGAACACCTACTGCACTTACAGATGATCATGGATCTTCAGGAGAGTATGGGGGAACAGGGAGAAGTCTAATGTTCTGAGGGATGATCAAAGGAGGGAGCGCAGAGGTGGACTGCATAGAGATGGTGGAAGCTGATGGTGAAGACATTATAGCAGGAGTAGAAACAGAAGGGATGTTTTGAAGGCAATGGGATGGATGTGGTTGAGAGGGAAGAGGATTAGGGTTTGAAAGTCCAGTTGGGTCCGGTTTTTTGACCATATTTGGTCCAACTGCAACTGCAACTGGTTGCCAAAAAATGAAATTTGTTGCAACCTCAACTGCAACTGCAAAAAACTGCAAAAAAACCAGTTGCACCAGTTGCAACTGGACCCAACTGAATGTTATTTAATCTATCTGAAACTGGTCTAAACTGAGTCAAAACCACTTATAATTAGTGTTAATAGGTACTTATAATAAATTTCTAAGTGCAACTGCCTTATAATGAAAACATAATTAGGTAAAACAGCCAAAAAAAGCAAAAGTTATGAGTAAAATGATTGTTTTGATCATAACTTGCTCAGTTTTTGGCCGATTTGGGTGATCTTAGGCTCGTTTTGATCAGAAATTCAGCCCAATCACCTGCTGACTAAGAAATCGGTTGCAACCGGTTGCAACCGGTTGGAGGTCAGCTGCCATTTTGGGCAACTGCAACTGATACATTCTAGGATTAGGTACAACTGCAACCAAAAGTCCAGTTTTTTCCAGTTGCAGTTCAGTTGAGTTGCAGTCTTTTTCAGTTCCTGCAACTGGACTTTCAAAGACTAAAGAGGATGGGGGATGTCTTCCATCTTCATTCGCCTTATATAGTGATTTCAGGTCCGGTCGGGTCCAGTTGTAAACCCGTTTTGGCCACAACCGGAACCAGAACCGGTTGGCCATTTCATGGCCACTGCCCAACCGACAACTGGACCGCGACCGACCGATTGTCATCGGTTGTGCGACTGGTTGTTGTCGGTTGGAACCGGTTCCAACCGACAGTTGCTGTGTAGATTTTCCGTACCTAGAAGGGCACGGCAGGTTACAGGTTAACAGTTTTATTAAGTGTTGTACAGAAAGTATCTATGGTACTGTACACTAGCTACTAGATGAGAATGCCTTCAGGCTGCCACTGCTGCTCGCCGTCGAAGTTGTCGTGTCGCACTGTCAAATTGTTGTGGACTGGTCGTCGTTGTCGCCGCCGACATCATCTTGCTGTCCGTCGTTGTCGTCGCCTTGCCATCGTCTTGCTGTTGTTGTTGTCACCTTGCCCACTGTTGTGGCGGTCGACCAAGCCTTGTATTTGCCCGTTCCGAGGTGCCAGTGTTGTGGTCTTGGTTGTGAACTTGCGGCTGTATTGCTGCTGCTGCTGGTGTTGAAGTTGTTGCTGAGGCTGCCACTTGTTGCCGCCGCCATCGTGGTTAGGGTCACCTGCATTGGCAGGTCCCTGGGGGCGGTTGGTGGTGCGTACAGCTTGAGGCTGTTGTCCGCGTGTTGTCCACGTCGTTGCTGCGTTGCCTTTGCATTCAGTAAGCAAGGGATTCACCAAACAAAACCGGCAAATTGCGGCAATCACCCGGGCCGGGCACAAATTGGGAAGTTGGGAATAGGGACCCACGATGCATGTGACATGTGACTTAGCGTCATTTCACCTTGGCATACAACACCCAGCAACGACAGCACCAACGACAACCCCCTGTCAATGCCACGCTAACCACGACACCTGCAGGAACAACAACAAACAACAACGACGCAGCGGACAACGCAGCAACAGACGACGGCAGCGACGCAACGACGGCGGGGGGTTAGTGTCAAACGCCCGTCGCCCGCAAGCCCTCAAGTTGGCCCATGACAGCAACGACAACAGACAACAACGACGCAGCGGACGACACAGCAGACGACGGCAGTGACGCGATGACGGCAGGGGGCAGCGTCAAACGCCCATCGCCCGCAAGCCCTCAAGTTGGCCCGCGAGGGCAACGACAACAGACAACAACGACGCAGCGGACGACACAGCAGACGATGGCAGTGACGCGACGACGGCGGGGGGGCAGCGACGAAGGACTTTACTATATCGTTGTGTTACTGTTACTTGTTGTATTCTAGTACTAGTACTATTTCTTGCTTCATGAATACAGTACATGGTGATAATAACTTGGGCCCACAGTGTATACAAGAGCAGTTGCAACCGGTTGTAGTCGGTCGCAACCGGTTGGAGGATACGGTAGGATCTAGCGACTGCAACCACACCTCGCTGTGCAGGGCCCCAACCACAACCGGAAGTCTGGTTGTTTGTGGTTGCGGTCCAGTTGAGTTCCGGTTTTTTTCCGGTTGGACCAACTGGACCTGAAAACACTAGCCTTATAGCTGTCTTTTGTTTGGCCTTCATTGGTTTTTTGTTGTACTCCGCTATCAGTTCATCAGCGTGTAGTACATCTTCTGCTCTTTCCCATGAACTGTCACTCGTGGGATATCCCTTCCACTTGATCAGGTAGTGCAGTTTGTGCCCTTTTCCACAGTGCTGCGCATCTAGGATCTTCTCGACTTCGTATTCAGGTTCTCCTTCCACTAGATCAGGTGGAGGTTGGGTAAAGTTCGGCCTGTGTAGTTCCGTCTCCTTATATGGCATAAGGAGGTTTGCGTGAAACATGTTGTGGATCTTCCATTGATGGGGTATCTCCAATCGGTATACTGCTTCCGACAACTGTTTCAGAACTTTGAAGGGTCCATATCGTTTTGGTGCCAACTTGGCCGTAGGGTAGAGGGTTTTCAAATTTGTTCCCTCAACCCATACTTGATCCCCTTCTTCATATGGTCGGAACCTCTTGTTTCCTTTGTTTGCCAACTTCATGGCCTTTTGCGCCTTGATGATGCTGTTCTGGGTGTCCTTTCTTGCTTTTTCTAGCGCTGCAATGCGCTCTGTAACTGATGGAATGTTACTCTCGTTCCTCCATTCTACTTTTGGCATGAAACCCATGATTAGATCATACGGGGTTTGAAGTGTCATCGCGTTCGGCCACTGATTGTGTGCGAATTCTGCCATTGGCAAATACTTGTGCCAATCGTCTTGCCTTTCATCACACCAGAATTGAAGGTATTGCTTAAGCCATTGGTTTGTCCTTTCTGACTGGCCATCAGTTCTTGGGTGATATGCTGTACTGATGTTCTGGTGTATCTTCAAAGTTTCGCAGAGGCCTTTTGCAAACTTTGCCGTAAATCGGGTATCTCAGTCTGAGATAATCTTCTTGGGAATTCCAAACCGCGTGTAGACATTCTTCAGGTACAGCTCAGCCACTCCTTCCACAGTAATTGTTTCTTGGCATGGGATGAATATAGCCGCTTTACTGCAGTCATGGTCCATTACTGTCAGGATTGTGTTGTATTTGCCTGACTTTGGCAACTTTGTGATAAAGTCAACGGCAATGGTCTGGAATGGCAGGGAATGTTCTGGTGTGATGGGGATCATTGCGGGTTTCAAAGGCCTTGTATTGATCTTGTTGGCCTGACATGCACCACATCCTTTGACGTATTGCTCCACATCTTGTTTCATGTTTGGCCACCAGAAGTCTCGTTTTGCCAATTGGTATGTGTTTGAAATTCCCGGGTGTCTGGCTGACGGGGTGTCATGGTAAAAGTGAATTACCCCCCTCTTAAGTAGTGTTCGCAGGTCAGGTCAGGGTAACTGCAAATAACTGGAACCTGACTGGAACCTGACTGCAGCTGACCTGACTTCAGGTCAGGTTCGCTAAGAGTTCATAAAGGTTCAGTCAGGTTCACAGAGGTTCGCTGAGATTTGCGAAAGTCAGGTCAGGTTACCCCCAAAAAACCGGTTCTAACCGGTTCTGACCGGTAACCTGACCGAACCCTGACCGAACCTGACCAAAGGTTCAGTCAGGTTCACATGTAATTTTCATATTAGTGAACTGGTCAGGGTTCAGTTACCTGAAAAAGAGCAAAAAACCGAACCTGACTGAACTTTTAAACACTACTCTTAAGATTGTTGTCTCCGGCAACAACCATCCGGTCTTGATCCTGTTCCAGTGGGTCTTTATCAATCTTCCACCAAATTGATGATAACTTGATCAATTGATGGGTATTCGTCCAGTTTTTGAGCCTTTCTTGGCTGTCTGGGTTCGTTTGTTGGTCTTCTTCGACCATATCTTGCAGGGACTGGTACTTTCTGTGGTCCAGTGTTGCACTGAAGTGTTCGGTTTCCTTCCCATCGTTGGGGTTGAACTCTTCACTTAACATGACGCGTGCATGACTAAAGAGCACAGGTGGTAACACCACAAGCGCCTTATTATCGTCATCACCTTGGTCATAATCGGGGCACCTAGATAGTGTATCGGCCCGCCCATTCTTCTTCCCGGATATGTGGATTAGATCGAAGTTGTATTCCATAAGTTCGGTGTGCCATCGTGCTACTCTTCTGTTGTGATCTCCAGGATTCTTCCAGAACAACAGATTAGCGTGATCTGTATGCACTTTAACTTTGTGCAGGGGTTGGTGCAAGTAATGACGCCAATGTCTGAACATTTCGACAAGCGCAAGAAGTTCATGGTTGTAAACATCATAATTTCTTTGCACGTCGTTCATGGTTTGGTTTGGTTGCATCAGAACCGGTTCTTCACATATCCGTTTCTTCAATTCTTGGAAAGCTTGTTCTTCTTTGTCGTCCCATTTCCAAGCAGCGCCTTTCTTTAGTCGCTCGTTCAGAGGCCTAGCCACAGATGAGAATCCTCAGATAAAGCGCCTGTAAAAGTTGCAGAATCCCAGGAATTTTTGTATGTCCTGGACATTCTTGGGTGCTTCCCAGTCCATAACTCCTGCAACTTTCACAGGGTCCATGGTTACAGTTCCTCCTTGGAGGATTATGCTGAGGAATTCGACTCTTCTGACCTCGAAGAGGCATTTGCTAGGTTTCAGATACAAATCCAGTTTTTCTAGCCATTCCAGTACTTTGTTGACTAGTTCCCGATGTGTTTGGTCATTGTCTTCTGTTGCGACAAGTATGTCATCCATGTAGATGATTACTTGCCCAGTCGCTATTAGATCAGCAAACTGAGTATTCATCATTCTTTGGAAGACCGCAGGAGCATTTCGTAGTCCGAAGGGCATGACTGTTGGTTCAAACAGTCCCTGATTTGTTTTGAACGCTGCTTTGGGTTCGTCTCCTTCCTGAAATCGTATATTGTTGTACCCTGCCCATACATCCATTTTTGTGAAGAGCCTGGCATTTCGTATTTTGTCCACGAGCTCTTGGATCAACAGCAAAGGGTATCGATCTGGAACAGTGAAGGAGTTCAATTTCCGGTAATCGACTACTGGTTGGAGCTTTCCATCTTTCTTTCCTACAAAGAAGAAGGGAGAGGAGTATTGCGACTTCGATGGTCAGATATAACCCTTTTCGAGGTTTTCCTTGATGTAAGCATCTAGCTTTTCTTGTTCTCCACATGAGAGTGGGTAAATTTTGCAATCAAGGGTTTTCAGGGCATCCAGAATAAAGTCTATTGCGATATCCCATGGTTGGTGTTCTGGATATCTTCGTGCTTCTTCTTCTGAGAAGACTTTCTCCCATTTGTGGTAGTGCTTGGGGACTATCTCGTCCCAAGTCTTTTCTTCTTTCGGCAATGCCTCAATGGCCATCTGTGCCAATGTCAAGGTTTTCTTGATTTCCTCTTCGTCCATCCTAGAAACAAAGATTTCTCCTCCAGGCGTACATCTGGTTTGTGCCTGTTCGACCCAGTGTTTCGTATCTGGGTGACTCGTGCGTCCTGGTTTAGTGATAGAGTCTTGATGACAAGTGGTTGCATGCTTTCATCAAGGGTGGACGTCCTCCAACTGATTTTGGGTTTGAACGCCACCAGCCAGGGGTACCCCAACACCATTTCGTCTTCTCCAAGGTTCGTTATGAGGAATTGCATCGTCTTGGTTCGATCGCCTACCCATACCTGTAGGTCTGTGTAGTATTTGATGGTGCCTGACTTATTTTGCGTCCCATCAATATTCCATGCAATTCTTGGTCTTTGGAGTTTGAGTTGACCAATTTGCATTTGTTTCATCAGCCGGTCGCTGATGAAGTTGTTGGTAGCTCCTTAGTCCACAAGAACTTGTCTTTCGGCTGTTGTATGTGCAGTTTGAATCAGAGTGGGGATTTGGAGACTTCTGTATTTACAAACAAACACGTCATTGAGTTTTATCGCATGTGCCCAGGCCGCCGGGTTTGTGCGTTTCAAAAATCCTTGTCACCGTCTTTCTTGTATTCCTCCAGCGCTTGCATAACCATTTCCCTCCTTTCGGTGGTAGACATTGTCCTGATTATTTTGTTAAGGACAGGATTTTTCTTGACAAATTTGTCGAAACCACTTTCTTGGTAAGATGATTCAGTGTTGTCATTTTTGACATCTTCATCGGCCTTGGCAGTGCGGGCCTTGGCCTGTGGTTTCTTTGTCACAATGTCTGGTTTGTCTGGGCAATTTCTGGCTAAATGCCCTTGTTTATTGCAAGTGTTACGAATCCCAACCGCCGACGCTACCGGACGCGGGCCGGAGGAACCGCCGAGCCAGGCGGAGACTCCAGATGGCTCAGACGCCGCTAGCGGGCTCTTACGGAGCGCTAGGGAGACCTTCAGGCGTGGTCTGGACTCATGACGGTACGATCACGTGACCGGAGCCTAGACTAACCTAGAACGATAATGAACGATGGCACAACACGCATGTGACCTTCTGGTAGGTTCCATGACTGCGCACAGACCCAGATCCCAGATAGAGCGGACTTAGCTGAGTACGAACCTTATGTACCTGCATGTATATATACCAGGCTTGTCTTCGTACTCGAGTCCTCGGACTTGATTTACTTAGCAATACCAGCTTTGTATCTTGGGAACCCTGCTCTGCCTTGTCTTAAGCCTTCCCCTTTACTTGTGCATCACCGTTCTCGCCTCGCCTCTTCGAGCGTGTGCCTTCGACCGATATCAGTCTCCATTATCACCGTTGTCCGATAATGCCGAACGCGTCTTCTGCTAGACCTGCTGCGGGTACTTTGAACCATGGACGTCGCCCCGCTGGTGGCGTTACAGCAAGTGAAACAGCGACCAGTTTTCATTTGGTCTTCTTTGCTGTATGAGGAATTGGTGACCGAGGTCCTGGCCTTTGTTTTGTTCCGGTTCCATCCTGAACAGGAACGGTCCGCTCGCGTATCCATAGCATTGGGATTTGGCGAGGGCATCTTCACACCCAGTACCTTGGCCAATTGGTACGGGTTCACCTTGGACTTTCGTTTCTTGGGCATATCTTCGTATATGCCTCTGATGTTCTGGACTGCGGTGTTATCCTGATGGAATTGTTGTACTCCATCTGCCCATCCTTGAAAATCGATAGGGTGGACGACCTTGTAGATGTGATCCATCATTTGGAAAGGAAGTTTGGATGCGAACAATGATAGCATGGACTGCGCATTGATCGGATACGTTGCCTCAGCTGCCAGTCCTTCGAATTGAGCAATGAAGGAGTCGACTTCGTTAGGAATAAATTCCAGTCGATGGATTTTGTCTTCAGCTCGTTCTCTGGCACCGGTATCCTGGAATGCCTGTTGAAAGGCATGCGATATTTCTGTCCAGTAGTGTTCATCCATATGAACTCTTCCTGTATTCATCTCGTTGATGATCCAATTGGTCCATCGTTTGACCCAGTCCTTGACGTTCGGCCCCTTGATGAATCCCAATAGCAGAGCCGCCCTTTTCATAGGGCTAACCATCTGTTCCGCGTCTATGTTCATGAGGCGGTAGAGGTTGAATTCTTGCATGAACTGATCTGCAAGGGCTTGTGTGCCATCGAAATCCGTTGGGGGATTTCCTCCAAGTTTGCCGTTTGCGCCTCCTGCGCCTGGGGTGGCACCTCCCCCAATTCCTGGACCACCACCTCCTGGGGGGCCTCCACTCGGGAATCCACCTCCCCCAGACCCACCTGCGCCTGGTGGTCCACCTGGGGGTCCTCCACCCGGCGTATGCCTGGATGGAGTCAGTCCACTGCCTGTTATGTTTCCTCGTCCGAGGAATGAGGCTACCTTGCCGGTATTCATCCCGGCTAAGGTGAGTGCGGCAATTGATGTGGATGTTTGTGTTGCCATTGCTGAACTTTTTGGCTGTTCCGGAGCACTGTCTGCGTTGGCAGTTGGCACGGTATATTGGCCTTTCTTCTTCTCAACGTCTTCTGCTGGTATGGCTGTGACGGAGACTTTTCTGATGGCGTGTCTTCCTAGGTTGAACATGGATGGAACTGGCTGGGTTGTGACCCAATGTCCCGTTCAGCTGTCTTGCTGAATAAAGTACCACTGCTCAGTACTTTCTTCATATTTGATTGCAAGGTAGTTGCCACTGAGTATGTCGTAGACCCAGTAACCTTCTTCGTTGTTGATTTCTTCCCAAAGGGCTGCTCCCTTTATGTGTCTGGGAAGGTCATTGTCTGTCCTCCTATTGATGTTAAACGGTTTGAAGCTTTCTATGCTTCTGGATTGTGTGAATCATCTTCCTTTAGCCAGTGTAGCTGTAGGTTATAGACTTGACTTAATGTTACATCATGGTAGGGACATTCTCCCAACTTGGGATAGGTTCTCTACAGGGACACTGCACTAAGAGTCACAGGGTCAGGTTCAGTGTTCGAAGGGAAGTTCCGAAGAGGAACTTCAGTAAAGATGAATGAGTGGACTATGCTCAGATAGTCCTTGAGTGGATAGGAGGGCTTGCTGGGGATCATGAGAGATGGAGTATCAAACAGTTTGATTGCTCAGGTACCATAAGACACAAGAAGTCAAGTCTGGGGCTACTAGCAGCCAACACAGACAGTACTTATAGTAATTAGCGATCCTAGGGAGGAGTCACGAACAAGTCCTAGGATCGAGTCATCATTCAATAAAGACGAGTCATAGCACAAGTCATAAGGGCTTGCACAGTCGTAATGAGTCAATCAGAGTCATAGTGCTCCACCAGGGTCAAGGGGAACGACAGTGACTCACCCAAGCAATACAGGAGTCATAATGGCTCCGAGATATCGAGTCAGAGGTCACAAGACCTATAAGTCACGAGACACCAAGTCACGAGACACCAAGTCTGAAAAGAGAAAATGAAGAATAAAATCGTACAAGTCGTGACACTGCTGTGGTGTTACATTTTGGCACAAGGTTTTCTATTCTGTATTCATTACAAAGGATCTATAATTGTACACTAATAAGAGGCTGTATTAGAGCCCGCTATCCAAGTTGTCGTGCGCCAGTGTACCGTTGTCGGGGCCACCCGTTGTCATGCCACGTTGTCGTTGTCATTGTTGGTGGTGGCGGTGGTGTCTTGCTGTTGCTATCAATGTCGGTTGATGTCGCCCCATTGCTGTAGTTGGTGGGCGTTGCTCCATCATTGTCGTCGCGTCCAAGGCATTGTCATGGCCACAGCTGTCTTGCTGTTTCTGGCTGTCATGGTTGACGGGCATCATTCCGTCATCGCTGTCACGTCATCCAAGGCGTCATTGTCGTTGTCATCACTGCTGTCTTGCTGTTGCTGGTGGTGGTATTGTTGCAAGTGCACGTGGCTTGGCCCAGCCCGTGGGCCGGTCCGTATGTATTAGCTGGCAATCACCGGGCATGGGAAGCTCTGCGTCGCAGCTCTTACTGGTGAGCTCTTACTGGTGAGTCGCTTACACCACACCCACATGAGCTGCTTATGATCAACCACGACGATGATGACGACATGTACACCTGGACAACGACAATGACAATGACAACGGCTGTTGTAGCCATATGACAAACAAACCCCCGCCAGCACCTCAGATGGGTCGACCATGGTGATTAGCAAAGTGACGACACACGAGCCCATGTAGCAAGACTGGACCGAAGTAGTCGGCAGAACCCACATGACAATGCACCGTAAACATCGGTAAAACCCATGTGGGCCCATTGTAGAAATATAGTGCAAATGCTCACATGGGCCCATTAAGAGGAATTGTAAAGGTACTCACATGGGCCCATTGAAGTGACCTGCAGTGACCGCGAATGATGCTGAATGGGCCTACCATTGCTGCTGGGGAAAGGTGCCAATGTTGTTGAATGGGCCCACCCTTGCCACCAGGGAATGCTGCCGATGCTCTCAAATGGGCCAATCCTTACCTCTAGGGAATGCTGCCGATGTTTTTGAATTGGCCCACCCTTGCCTCTAAGAAATGATGCTGATACTCTCAAATGGGCCCACCCTTGCTGTAAGGGAGAGCTGCCGATGTTTTTGAACGGGCCCACCCTTGGCTCTAGGAAATGATGCTGATGCTCTCAAATGGGCCCACCCTTGCTTCTAGGGAAAGCTGCCGATGTTTTTGAATGGGCCCACCCTTGGCTCTAAGAAATGGTGCCAATGCTCTCAAATGGGCCAATCCTTACCTCTAGGGAATGCTGCCGATGTTTTTGAATTGGCCCACCCTTGCCTCTAAGAAATGATGCTGATACTCTCAAATGGGCCCACCCTTGCTGTAAGGGAGAGCTGCCGATGTTTTTGAACGGGCCCACCCTTGGCTCTAGGAAATGATGCTGATGCTCTCAAATGGGCCCACCCTTGCTTCTAGGGAAAGCTGCCGATGTTTTTGAATGGGCCCACCCTTGGCTCTAAGAAATGGTGCCAATGCTCTCAAATGGGCCCACCCTTGCTGCTAGGGAGAGCTGCTGATGTTTTTGAATGGGCCCACCCTTGCCTCTAGGAAATGATGCCGATGCTCTCAAATGGGCCCACCCTTCATCTGTAATTGCAGTAGGTGTTCAGAGCTGTTCGGAGCCGTTCAAGGACACTCTGAACAGCTCTGAACACTCTGAACACCTAATTGTGTTTACAGATGTTGCTGCTAGGAAGAGCTGCCAATGTTTTTGAATGGGCCCACCCTTGGCTCTAGGAAATGATGCCGATACCATCAAATCATTCAAATGGGCCCACCCTTGCTGCTAGGGAGAGCTGCCTATGTTTTTGAATGGGCCCACCCTTGGCTCTAGGAAATGATGCCGATGCTCTCAAATGGGCCCACCCTTGCTGCTAGGGAGAGCTGCTGATGTTTTTGAATGGGCCCACCCTTGGCTCTAGGAAATGATGCCGATACCATCAAATGGGCCCACCCTTGCTGCTAGGGAGAGCTGCCAATGTTTTTGAATGGGCCCACCCTTGGCTCTAAGAAATGATGCCGATGCCCTCACATGGGCCCACCCTTGCTGCTGGGGAGAGCTGCCGATGTTTTTGAATGGGCCCACCCTTGGCTCTAGGAAATGATGCTGATGATCTCAAATGACCCTTGCTGCTAGGAAGAGCTGCCAATGTTTTTGAATGGGCCCACCCTTGGCTCTAGGAAATGATGCCGATACCATCAAATCATTCAAATGGGCCCACCCTTGCTGCTAGGGAGAGCTGCCTATGTTTTTGAATGGGCCCACCCTTGGCTCTAGGAAATGATGCTGATGCTCTCAAATGGGCCCACCCTTGCTGCTAGGGAGAGCTGCTGATGTTTTTGAATGGGCCCACCCTTGGCTCTAGGAAATGATGCCGATACCATCAAATGGGCCCACCCTTGCTGCTAGGGAGAGCTGCCAATGTTTTTGAATGGGCCCACCCTTGGCTCTAAGAAATGATGCCGATGCCCTCACATGGGCCCACCCTTGCTGCTAGGAAGAGCTGCCGATGTTTTTGAATGGGCCCACCCTTGGCTCTAGGAAATGATGCCAATGATCTCAAATGGGCCCACCCTTCATCTGTAAACACAATTAGGTGTTCAGAGTGTTCAGAGCTGTTCAGAGTGTCCTTGAACAGCTCTGAACAGCTCTGAACACCTACTGCAATTACAGATGCCTTGCTGCTAGGAAGAGCTGCCGATGTTTTTGAATGGGCCCACCCTTGGCTCTAGGAAATGATGCCGATACCATCAAATGGGCCCACCCTTGCTGCTAGGGAGAGCTGCCAATGTTTTTGAATGGGCCCACCTTGGCTCTAAGAAATGATGCCGATGCCCTCACATGGGCCCACCCTTGCTGCTGGGGAGAGCTGCCGATGTTTTTGAATGGGCCCACCCTTGCCTCTAGGAAATGATGCCGATGCTCTCAAATGGGCCCACCCTTGCTGCTAGGAAGAGCTGCTGATGTTTTTGAATGGGCCCACCCTTGGCTCTAGGAAATGATGCAGATACCATCAAATGGGCCCACCCTTGCTGCTAGGGAGAGCTGCCTATGTTTTTGAATGGGCCCACCCTTGGCTCTAGGAAATGATGCCAATACCATCAAATGGGCCCACCCTTGCTGCTAGGGAGAGCTGCTGATGTTTTTGAATGGGCCCACCCTTGGCTCTAAGAAATAATGCCGATGCCCTCACATAGGCCCACCCTTGCTGCTAGGGAGAGCTGCCGATGTTTTTGAATGGGCCCACCCTTGGCTCTAGGAAATGATGCCGATACCATCAAATGGGCCCACCCTTGCTGCTAGGGAGAGCTGCCTATGTTCTTGAATGGGCCCACCCTTGGCTCTAGGAAATGATGCCAATACCATCAAATGGGCCCACCCTTGCTGCTAGGGAGAGCTGCTGATGTTTTTGAATGGGCCCACCCTTGGCTCTAAGAAATAATGCTGATGCCCTCACATAGGCCCACCCTTGCTGCTGGGGAGAGCTGCCAATGTTTTTGAATGGGCCCACCCTTGCCTCTAGGAAATGATGCCGATGCTCTCAAATGGGCCCACCCTTGCTGCTAGGGAGAGCTGCCAATGTTTTTGAATGGGCCCACCCTTGGCTCTAAGAAATGATGCCGATGCCCTCACATGGGCCCACCCTTGCTGCTGGGGAGAGCTGCCGATGTTTTGAATGGGCCCACCCTTGGCTCTAAGAAATGATGCCAATGCCCTCAAATGGGCCCACCCTTGCTGCTGGGGAGAGCTGCCGATGTTTTTGAATGGGCCCACCCTTGGCTCTAGGAAATGATGCTGATGATCTCAAATGGGCCCACCCTTGCTGCTAGGAAGAGCTGCCGATGTTTTTGAATGGGCCCACCCTTGGCTCTAAGAAATGATGCCAATGCCCTCACATGGGCCCACCCTTGCTGCTGGGGAGAGCTGCTGATGTTTTTGAATTGGCCCACCCTTGCCTCTAGGAAATGATGCCGATGATCTCAAATGGGCCCACCCTTGCTGCTAGGAAGAGCTGCCAATGTTTTTGAATGGGCCCACCCTTGGCTCTAGGAAATGATGCTGATGCCCTCAAATGGGCCCACCCTTGCTGCTAGGGAGAGCTGCCGATGTTTTTGAATGGGCCCACCCTTGCTTCTAAGAAATGATGCCGATGATCTCAAATGGGCTCACCCTTGCTGCTAGGGAGAGCTGCCGATGCTTTTGAATGGGCCCACCCTTGCCACTAAGGAATGCTGCCAATGTTTTTGAATGGGCCCACTCAAGGCAATCGGCAGCAGTTCAAAATTGTGGGCCCATTCAACACCATCGGCAGTCTCATTAATGTGTCCATCTACTGTGATTGGCAACATGTCTTGGAAGCAATGAATGTTGTAACATTGCTTTTCCTCACTGACTTCAAACTGTCGATAGGTCCTGTATTGCTCATGAAGAGAGATAGTACCAATAGTGTTGTATGGGCCCACCATTGCCATTAAGAGTGCCGATGGTCTCACATCGGCCCAGTGTCACTCCTCAATTGTATGGTTGATTGCTTTGAATGGGCCCACTATCTCTGTTTCTCAACTACACATGGGTCCAATATGCTCAGGAAATGGGGATTAGGGAACTCTTTTCTACAACTTGACACTTGAAACCTACTTCGGCAGCATTCTCTCCCTTGGATCTTGCCGATCTTTCTATGGAATATTGTTATGTCCTAGCTTAGATACATTCAGAGTTAGGCCGGCACCTGTCTCCATTGATTGTTGTCACCTGTCAGCCCCTGAATCAAGATCCAGGGTCAAAGTGATCCGGCAGCCTGGTAAGTCATTGCTTTGGTGTCTACTGTTTTTATTCATTGCTAGCTACTTTGGCTTACTGCTCATGCCCTTGTTCCATCCAATATTACCATCATAGTAGCAGCAGTAGCTACTGACAGACTAAGAAAGCAGATGCTAAAATAATGACATACTGGGCTGCCAGGTCATTTCACATTAGGTCTAGATTCAGCGGTTGACAGGTGACAACAATCAATGGAGACAGGTGCCGGCCTAACTGTGAATGTATCTAAGCTAGGACATAACAATATTCCATAGAAAGATCGGCAAGATGCCAAGATCCAGGGGAGAGAATGCTGCCGAAGTAGGTTTCAAGTGTCAAGTTGTAGAAAAGAGTTCCCTAATCCCCATTTCCTGAGCATATTGGACCCATGTGTAGTTGAGAAACAGAGATAGTGGGCCCATTCAAAGCAATCAACCATACAATTGAGGAGTGACACTGGGCTGATGTGAGACCATCGGCATCATTTCCTAGAGGCGAGGGTGGGCCCATTCAAAAACATCGGCAACTCTCCCTAGCAGCAAGGGTGGGCCCATTTGAGAGCATTGGCATCATGTCTTGAAGGCAAGGGTGGGCCCATTCAAAGACATCAGCAGCTCATCCTAGCAGCAAGGGTGGGCCCATTTGAGAGCATCGGCATCATTTCGTAGAAGCAAGGGTGGGCCCATTCAAAAACATCAGCAGCTCTTCCTAGCAGCAAGGGTGGACCCATTTGAGGGCATCGGCATCATTTCCTAGAGCCAACGGTGGGTCCATTCAAAAACATTGGCAGATCTTCCCAGCAGCAAGGGTGGGCCCATTTGAGGGCATCGGCATCATTTCCCAGAGGCAAGGGTGGGCCCATTCAAAAACATCAGCAGCTCTCCCTAGCAGCAAGGATGGGCCCATTTGACAGCATCGGCACCATTTCTTAGAGCCAAGGGTGGGCCCATTCAAAAACATCGGCAGCTCTCCCCAGCAGCAAGGGTGGGCCCATGTGAGGGCATCAGCATCATTTCTTAGAGCCAAGGGTGGGCCCATTCAAAAACATCAGCAGCTCTCCCCAGCAGCAAGGGTGGGCCCATGTGAGGGCATCGGCATCATTTCCTAGAGCCAAGGGTGGGCCCATTCAAAAACATCAGCAGCTCTCCCCAGCAGCAAGGATGGGCCCATTTGACAGCATCGGCACCATTTCTTAGAGCCAAGGGTGGGCCCATTCAAAAACATCGGCAGCTCTCCCCAGCAGCAAGGGTGGGCCCATGTGAGGGCATCGGCATCATTTCTTAGAGCCAAGGGTGGGCCCATTCAAAAACATCAGCAGCTCTCCCCAGCAGCAAGGGTGGGCCCATGTGAGGGCATCGGCATCCTTTCCCAGAGGCAAGGGTGCGCCCATTCAAAAACATCAGCAGCTCTTCCCAGCAGCAAGGGTGGGTCCATTTGAGGGTATCGGCATCCTTTCCCAGAGGCAAGGGTGCGCCCATTCAAAAACATCGGCAGCTCTCCCCAGCAGCAAGGGTGGGTCCATTTGAGGGCATCGGCATCATTTCTTAGAGCCAAGGATGGGCCCATTCAAAAACATCAGCAGCTCTCCCCAGCAGCAAGGGTGGGCCCATGTGAGGGCATCAGCATCATTTCTTAGAGGCAAGGGTTTGCCCATTCAAAAACATCGGCAGCTCTCCCCAGCAGCAAGGGTGGGCCCATTTGAGGGCATTGGCATCATTTCCTAGAGGCAAGGGTGGGCCTATTCAAAAACATCGGCAGCTCTTCCCAGCAGCAAGGGTGGGCCCATTTGAGGGTATTTGTAACGCCACCACAGGGGCGTTAAGTACGACGTGTACTTCGGTTAAGTCACGGACGGTAACGGGAAAGGAGTAAGTCAGTTATGACTTAGTTCGATGGTGAACAAGTACCACTTGGCCTCCGTGGACACAAGGGTAATAGTAGAGACAGGCTCAAGCGCAACGGCGAGCAAAGAGGGGGAGTCAAGCGAAAGTGCGACTCAAAGGATCAGTTCGTGAGAGGAGACAGCGGTGTGGTATTACACAAGAAGTCAAGTCTACCGTACAAGCTAGGTAGCGTGGGACTTATATACTAGTACACGATGTTTGTCAGGGACAAACATATGGCGCGATCCTAGGATCCGGGTCCTAGAGAGCTAACAAAGGGACAGTACGAATAGAGAACAAGGGAATTCCGCGGGACGACGCGTGGATCAGAAGTCGTCAGCGGGTTCTGGAAGTCGCGCCACGGGGCGTCGTAACGGTCATGCGCTGGGCGCGAGATAAGAGCCAAAGTCCGAGTCGAAGTGGATCGTATCGTAAAAGTACAGTGGAAGGTCGATACGGAACATGGATCACAAGATGGGAGTGAAGGAGACAAGAAAAGCGGGGAAATCGTAACAGTATTGGCATCATTTCCCAGAGGCAAGGGTGGGCCCATTCAAAAACATCGGCAGCTCTCCCCAGCAGCAAGGGTGGGCCCATGTGAGGGCATTGGCATCATTTCTTAGAGCCAAGGGTGGGCCCATTCAAAAACATCAGCAGCTCTCCCCAGCAGCAACGGTGGGCCCATTTGAGGGCATTGGCATCATTTCCCAGAGGCAAGGGTGGGCCCATTCACAAACATCGGCAGCTTTCCCTAACAGCAAGGGTGGGCCCATTCAAAGACATCGGCAGCACTGCCTAGCAGCAATGGTGGGCCCATTCAAAACATCGGCACCATTCCCTAGGGGCAAGGATGGGCCCATTCAAATACATTGGCACCATTCCCTAGTGCAAGGCTGGGCCCATTCAAAAACATCGGCAGCTCTTATCACAGGCAATGGTGGGCCCATCTGATCAATTCAGCAGTTCTATATTGTGGGCCCATACATGGTATACGTCTACTTTTATTAAATGGGCCCACATGGGTTTCACCGATGTATTCGGTCCATTTGCACATGGGTTTTGACGAAAGTATCGTCAATACCTTACACCATTATGTGGACACACCAGTGGTGACGGCAAGGCAGGCCGAACAGGATCACGACAACATGACAATGATGGCCCACGACAACAATGGCCCACGACGATGATGGCCCACGACT
Organism: Lactarius sanguifluus; assembly: GCA_021527775.1. NCBI lineage: Eukaryota > Fungi > Basidiomycota > Agaricomycetes > Russulales > Russulaceae > Lactarius > Lactarius sanguifluus. The sequence goes on along the minus strand of JAKEYF010000195.1, from coordinate 31,824 downwards.
GACACTGACAGTGGCAGCAATGGTGATGCGGACACTAGTACACAACGGTGGCAGGGGGCAACGACGCTGCAGCGGTAGGCTTGGTATTTACTAGTACAACACATTGTTCGTAGTTAGCTATAATATAGTACCTATGTTACACAGGTGGCAGACCTGGGAGTGATAAAACCCACAGAGTACTCGTTTGAAATGAGTACTCGCGAGTACTCGCAGCTCAGAATGGGTACTTGTGCCAGATGAGTCAAGTATGAGTTTCAGTCCAGAGAAAACCGCGAGTACTTGCCGCTCATGAGTACTCGCACCAATGAGTATGAGTCGAGTATGAGTGCCTCTTTGGAGAATTCTGATGTACTCATACTCATGAGTATAACTCGTTGACATCTCTATCTCTCACCAATCCCCAGCAAGCCCTCCTATCCACTCAAGGACTATCCACATATAGTCCACTTGTTCATATTTCACTGAAGTTCCTCCTCGGAACTTCCCTTCAAACACCAAACCAATCCCGTGACTCTTAGTGCAGTGTCCCTGAAGAGAACCTATCCCAAGTCGGGAGAACGTCCCTACCGTGACGTAACATTAAGTCAAGTCTTTGAACCTGCAGCTACACTGGCTAAAGGGAGACGATTCACACAATCCAGAAGCATAGAAAGCTTCAAACCGTTTAACATCGATAGGAGGACAGATGATGACCTTCCCAGACACATAAAAGGAGCAGCCCTTTGGGAAGAAATCAATGACAAAGAAGGTTACTGGGTCTACGACATACTCAGTGGCAACTACCTTGCAATCGAATACGAAGATAGTACCAAGCAGTGGTACTTTATTCAGCAAGACAGCCGAACAGGACATTGGGTCGCAACCCAGCCAGTTCCATCCACGTTCAACCTAGGAAGACATGCCATCAGAAGAGTCTCCATCACAGCCATACCAGCAGAAGACATTGAGAAGAAGAAAGGCCAATATACCGTGCCAACCGCCAAAACAGACAGTGCTCCAGAACAGCCAAAAGGTTCAGCAATGGCAACACAAACATCCACATCGATCGCCGCACTCACCTTAGCCGGGACGAATACCAGCAAGGTAGCCTCATTCCTTGGACGAGGAAACATAACAGGCAGCGGACTGACTCCATCCAGGTGTATGCCGGGTGGAGGACCCCCAGGTGAGTCCAGGGGAGGTGGATTCCCGAGTGGAGGCCCCCCAGGAGGTGGTGGCCCGGGAATTGGGGGAGGTGCCACCCCAGGTGCTGGAGGCACAAACGGCAAACTTGGAGGAAATCCCCCAACGGATTTTGATGGCACGAGAGCCCTTGCAGATCAGTTTATGCAAGAATTCAGCCTCTACTGCCTCACAAACATCGACACAGAACAGATGGTTAGCCCTATGAAAAGGGTGGCTCTGCTATTAGGATTCATCAAGGGACTGAACATCAAGGACTGGGTCAAATGATGGACCAATTGGATCATCAACGAGATGAATACAGGAAGAGTTCACACAGATGAACACTACTGGACAGAAGTGTTGCATGCCTTTCAACAGGCATTCCAGGATACCGGTGCCAGAGAACGAGCTGAAGACAAAATCCGTCGACTGGAATTTATTCCTAATGAAGTTGACTCCTTCATCGCTCAGTTCGAAGGACTGGCAGCCGAGGCAACATATCCAATCAATGCGCAGTCCATGCTATCATTGTTTGCATCCAAACTTCCCTTCCGAATGATGGATCACATTTACAAGGTCGTCTGCCCCATCGATTTCCAAGGATGGGCAGATGGAGTACGACAATTCCATCAAGACAACACCACAGTCCAGAACATCAGAGGCATATATGAAGATATGCCCAAGAAACAAAACTCCAAGATCAACCTGTACCAGTTGGCCAAGGTACTGGGTGTGAAGATGCCCTCGCCAAATCCCAATGCTATGGATATGCAAGCGGACCGTTCCCATTCAGGATGGAACCAGAACAAAACAAAGGCCAGAACCTCAGTCACCAATTCCCCATACAGCAAAGAAGACCAGATGAAGACTGGTCACTGTTTCACTTGTAACAAACAAGGGCATTTATCCAGAAATTGCCCAGACAAACCAGACATTATGACGAAGAAACCACAAGCCAAGGCCTGCACTGCCAAGGCTGATGAAGATGTCAAAGATAATGACACTGAATCATCTTACCAAGAAAGTGGTTTCGATAAATTCGTCAAGAAGAATCCTGTCCTCAATGAAATAATCAGGACAATGTCTACCACCAAAAGGTGGGAAATGGTTACACAAGCATTGGAGGAATACAAGAAAGATGGTGACAAGGATTTTTGAAACGCACAAACCCGGCGGCCTGGGCGCGTGTGATAAAACTTAATGACGTGTTTGTTTGTAAATACAGGAGTCTCCAAATCCCCACTCTGATTCAAACTGCACACACAACGGCTGAAAGACAAGTTCTCATAGACTCGGGAGCTACCGACAACTTCATCAGCGATCGGCTGATGAAGTGAATGCAAATTGGTCGACTCAAGCTCCAAAGACCAAGAATTGCATGGAATATTGATGGAATGCAAAATAAGTTGGGCACCATCAAATATTACACAGACCTACAGGTACAGGTAGGCAATTGAACCAAGACAATGCGATTCCTCGTAATGAACCTCAGGGAGGACAAAATGGTGTTGGGGTACCCCTGGCTGGTGGCATTCAAACCCAAGATTAGTTGGAGAACATCCACCCTTGATGAAAGCATGCAACCACTTGTCATCAAGACCCTATCACTAAAACAGGACACACGAGTCACCCAGATACAGAACCACTGGGTTGAACAGGCGCAAACAAGATGCACGCCTGGAGAAGAAATCTTTGTTTATCGAATGGATGAAGAAGAAATCAAGAAGACATTGACATCGGCACAGATGGCCATCAAGGCATTGCCAAAAGAAGAAAAGACTTGGGATGAGATAGTCCCCAAACACTACCACAAATGGGAGAAAGTCTTCTCAGATGAAGAGGCACAAAGATATCCGGAACATCAACCATGGGATATCACGATCAACTTTATTCTGGATGCCCCTAAAATCCTTGATTGCAAAATCTATCCACTATCACATGGAGAACAAGAAAAGCTGGACACTTATATCAAGGAAAACCTCGAAAAGGGCTATATCTGACCATCAAAGTCACAATACTCCTCTCCCTTCTTCTTTGTGGGAAAGAAAGATGGAAAGCTCCGACTGGTAGTCAATTACTGGAAACTGAACTCCTTCACCGTCCCAGACCGATACCCCTTACCGCTAATCCAAGAGCTCATGGACAAAATACGAAATGCCAGGCTCTTTATGAAAATGGATGTACGGTGTTACGATCACCCGGATCGTTTCGCGGGGGTTTCAAGGAAGATCAGCAAGTCGGGCCGGAAAGGTCACCGACACTTACTAATCCACTTTCGTGGGAACTTGGACCAAGGTTGACTCTTCACTCTGGAGAACTAGCTGGTTGGGCTATATTCTAAAGAGACTCGAATACTGTTACAAGTTCGTACTACTGCTCTATTTATCCTTTGCTACTACTGCTTTTCCTATGCATTTTCTATGAGTCGCGTACATGGAAGTCGAGGACGCGTGTACACCAGCGAACATGCTTGCTGGCGACCCTCTGCCCTATGAGTCAGACCGAGTCAGGTATCTAAGAATAGATCCACTGCTGGCATTGCTGCGCAGTCACGTGGTCTGTGAGTCACGAGTCCGGGCCGAGTCTGGAACTGAGAAACCGAGACTGAAACTGAAACCGGAAATATGTTCATGGGAAATGTCACGAGATCGTGACATACGGGCAGGATACAACAACATACGATTCCGGGAAGGAGATGAACTCAAAGCAGCGTTCAAAACAAACCTAGGACTGTTTGAACCAACAGTCATGCCCTTCAGACTACGAAATGCTCCTGCAGTCTTCCAAAGGATGATGAACACTCAGTTTGCTGACTTAATAGCAACTGGACAAGTGATCATCTATATGGACGATATACTTGTGGCAACGGAAGACAATGACCAAAAACATTGGGAACTAGTCAACAAAGTTCTGAAACAGCTAAAAGAACTAGATTTATACCTGAAGCCTAGCAAATGCCTCTTTGAGGTCAGAAGAGTCGAATTCCTCAGCGTAATCCTCCAAGGAGGAACTGTAACCATGGACCCTGTAAAAGTCACAGGAGTTATGGACTGGGAAGCACTCAAGAATGTCCAGGATATACACAAGTTCCTAGGATTCTGCAACTTTTACAGGCATTTTATCCAAGGATTCTCATCGGTGGCTAGACCCCTGAATGAACGACTAAAGAAAGGCGCTGCTTGGAAATGGGACGACAAAGAAGAACAAGCTTTCCAAGAACTGAAGAAACGGATATGTGAAGAACCAGTTCTGATACAACTGGACCAAACCAAACCATTCGAAGTCGAAATCAATGCCTCAAACTACGCACTAGGGGCTGTTTTAATGCAACGTGACGAGAAAAATGTGCTACATCCCATAGCTTTCTTCTCTAAAACCATGAACGACACACAAAGAAATTATGATGTTTACAACTGTGAACTTCTTGCACTTGTCAAAATGTTCAGACACTGGTGTCACTACCTGCATCAGCCCCTTCACAAAGTCAAAGTGCATACAGATCATGCTAATCTGTTGTTCTGGAAGAACCCTGGAGATCACAACAGAAGAGTGGCACAATGGCATGCGGAACTCATGGAATGTGACTTTGATCTGATCCACATATCCAGAAAGAAGAATGGGCGGGCCAATACGTTATCAAGGCGCCCCGATTATGACCAAGGTGATGATGATAATAAGGTGCTTGTGGTACTACCACCTGCACTCTTTAGTCATGCACATGTCATGCTGAGCGAAGAGTTCAACCCCAATGATGGGAAGGAAACTGAACACTTCAGTGCAACACTGGACCACAGAAAGTACCAGTCCCTGCAAGATATGGTTGAAGAAGACCAACAGATGAACCCAGGTCCCAGACAGCCAGGAAAGGCTCAGAAACTGGACAAATACCCATCAATTGATCAAGTTGTCATCAATCTGGTGGAAGATTGATAAAGACCCACTAGAACAGGATTGAGACCGGATGGTCGTTGCTGGAGACAACGATCTTAAGAGGGGGGTAATCCATTTTTACCACGACACCCCATCAGCCAGACACCCAGGAATTTCAAATATGTACCAATTGGCAAAACAAGACTTCTGGTGGCCAAACATGAAACAAGATGTGGAACAATACATTAAAGGATGTGGCACATGTCAAGCCAACAAAATTAACACAAGGCCTCTGAAACCTGCAATGATCCCCATCACACCAGAACATTCCCTGCCTTTCCAGACTGTTGCTGTTGACTTCATCACAAAGTTACCAAAGTCAGGCAAATACGACATGATTCTCACAGTAACAGACCATGACTGCAGTAAAGCAGCTATATTCATCCCATGCCAAGAAACGATTACTGCGGAAGGAGTGGCCGAGCTGTATCTGAAGAATGTCTACACGTGGTTTGGTTCCCAAGAAGATCATCTCAGACTGAGATACCCAATTCACAGCAAAGTTTGCAAAAGGCCTCTGCGAAACTTTGAAGATACACCAGAACATCAGTATGGCATATCACCCAAGAACTGATGGCCAGTCGGAAAGGACAAACCAATGGCTCAAGCAGTACCTTTGATTCTGGTGTGACAAGAGGCAAGATGATTGGCACAAGTATTTGCCAATGGCAGAATTCGTGCACAATCAGTGGCCGAACGCGACAACACTTCAAACCCCATATGATCTAATCATGGGTTTCACGCCAAAAGTAGAATGGAGGAATGAAAGTAACATTCCATCAGTAACGGAGTGCATCATGGCACTAGAAAAAGCAAGAAAAGATGCCCAGAACAGCATCATTAAGGTGCAGAAAGCCATGAAACTGGCAAACAAAGAAAACAAGAAGTTCCGTCCATATGAAGAAGGAGATCAAGTATGGGTTGAGGGTACGAACCTGAACACCCTCTACACCCCCAGACAAATGAGGCGTCCTGAGGTTGACCTGACAGTGACTCAGCGGTGGCTGCACTGAAACTGGAAATGAGTCTAAAATTGTCACCTTTCCACAGTTTATTTAGTGATAATAAACAGTTGATTGCCAAGGGGATTACCTGTATTGACAGCTACCAAGCCCAAATATGATTCCAAATTTTACCCGGGTGACCAATAAACATGGCAGAGTGACACATGAAACATATACCAGCTTACAAACTGAATGTAACCTTGGCAATGTTGCGGAGTCTTCCTAGTAACAGGAGCCAAAGCATCCTGAGGACAAATTGGAGTCCATCCTGAGGACGAACTGGAGTCCATCCCAAGGATGCTGCGGGTCCTTAACGTGGGAACGCACACATCCTCTCCAAGGTCATACAATTTCGGTGACTCAATACCACGTAACAGTGTTCAATAACGAAAAAACAATCTATTCAAGTCTACAGAAACAACAGTAGAAACAGTGTATAAAATACAACTAATTACAGAGGTCATAGAAAGTGTGCTCATAATAGCACACCTGTCCACCATCATGTGTTGTGGCCAAGCAGTCCAAGTCCAAAATTTAGTCAAAAAAAGACAATACTGTTGATGTAATATTAGTTAGTTGAGATAAATAAAGCGAGTATGAGGGTACTCGCTGTGAGGATAGGTTCAAGTTAGAAGTGAATGCTGGAGAGTGTGTCGAGAGAAAGTGAAGTACAAGTGGATGAAGAGTGTAAAGAAGAGAGTGTTGGTTGCGTGGCATGGAACACGTTGATTATGCTTACATATTCCCATGGCAGTCTGTGGGAATTCGGAGATTCCCACCATACACAATAAAAGGTTAATGGGATGATTACCAAGCTTGATTAGGGCAGGTGTACAGATGAATGCCGGATGGTGGTGAAACCATCCTGAGGACATTGGCCAGGACGACCTCAGGATGGACAGACAAAAAAACCAGGGACCAATTCTCGGCTACCCAACAGCAGAGACCAACCAGCTGCCCAGCCTGATGCCGTCCAGAGTCTCCGCCAAATTAATTAAATGTATTCCGGATACAGTAACCTAGACATTTGTAATGACACCACCACAGCCGAGGGCTAAAACTGTCGCGGCTAACCTCAGGACATTGCCCTTGGTTGGGGGTGTACCCTATGGCCAAGTTGGCACCGAAACGATATGGACCCTTCAAGATTCTGAAACAGTTGTCAGAAGCAGTATACTGAGTGGAGATACCTCGGCAATGGAAGATCACAATGTGTTTCATGCAAACCTCCTTATGCCATATAAGGAGACGGAACTACATGGGCTGAACTTTACCCAACCTCCACCTGATCTAGTGGAGGGAGAACCCAAATACAAAGTCAAGAAGATCCTAGATGCGCAGCATTGAGGGAAAGGGCGCAAACTGCACTACCTAATCAAGTGGAAAGGATATCCCACAAGTGACAGTTCATGGGAAAAAGCAGAAGACGTACATGCTGATGAACTGATAGCGGTGTACAACAAGAAACCAAAGAAGGCCAAACAACGAAAGATAGTTATAAGGCAAATGAAGACAGAAGATATTCTCCATCCTCTTCCCTCTCAACCACATCATCACTATCGCCCTCATAACCAGATGCCTTCTCTACCTGCTCCCACTGTCTCTATCCCATTGCTCTCACCACCTCCCTCACCATCTCCCATCTTGGCACCAGACAATATGCCTGAGCGCCCTCTTACTCCTCAGTTGGCTTTCAGGAGTGTCCCAATTGTGGGATATGATGCAGACAGCATTTCTGACAACCCTGTCCCTGAGCTTGAGACTGTCCCTGATCTCACACCCACTGGCTTCATCTTTAACAACCCAGATTCATGCCTCTTCTACCCCATTTATGTCACCAATCCTGCCTACGAAGATAGGTCCCAGCCCAGGACCATACTAGCCAAGTGGATCAAGTATGATCTGGACTATACCTATGTCCATGGCACTCTGGGACGTGATAGCACACTTCGATCAGTCCCTGTCCATGTAGGAAGAAGGGCATGTAACTATGGGCTGATGACAGAAGCCAAGTGGAAGAAACTACTTAGAGGGGCCGATGAAGAATTTGCCATCAATGAAGCCCTCATGGAGATAGGGGACCCAAGACTCACTGGAGAAGTGAACCAACTCTGTGGACAAAGCGCAGTCAAGGACACCCTGGAAGGACTTCTCCGGGATGCTCATCATCGTGTAACAGAAATCACATGTCAGTTAGTAGATGTGGAATGTGAAGTAACAGGGAGTCGCATCCACCTGGAAATGGCAGATGCTTATGAAGAAATCAATAACCAGTTCCTCAGAACCTTCAATTGTCCTTCCCTGCGTTCCCCTGAGCTTGCCCCCCTTCCTATCACCAACCGCCGCAGACCAGTGGAGTTTCCTGTCTGCCACGATGAAGAACGCACCTGTTGCATCCGTTGCTTTGGTTGCAAGACCTATGGGCATCATGTCCAAGACTGTGTCAAGAGGAAGAAGAACTACTGGCACAAGGAGAAGTGCACTCCTAGCCCCCATGTCTCCTCCACCGTTGACCATGAGGAACGTAATGATAACAAGATGACGCTCTTGGAGCACATCGCCTTGTTAGACTGGGAGGACTGGACTCTGGAGGTGTGTACTTGTTGCGGAAAGATTAATGCAAAACACACGGAGCTGGAGTGTCCCCTGTATGAGCAGTGTCAGCGCTGCCACGGAACGGGAGCCTATGGCTTCATCCGCAACCATACCTGCACCCCCGCAAAAGAAGAAGAAGACACCAGTATGAATATGGTCAATGAAGCAGACTTCGATCTATACTGGGGTACTCAAGATGACTGACAAAGTCATGGCGACTTTGTACCTGAAAGGGGGATTGTGTCACGAACTTTACATTTATTTTCTGATCTTTTACTTACTGATAACGTGATCGGTCACATGACCTGGATCTATACATGAGTCACTATGACTCTTTTCATCTTCTGAGTCACTATGACTCCTTCTGCTATTATGGACTGCGCAGTGACTCACTACGACTTGTATGATATGATGACTCGGATTGACTCATATCCTAGGACGCCATTGTGACTCAGTCCTAGGATCAGTAGTACTATAAAGTTGAGCTTGCTGGGTAGCTTGTAGCCCCAGACTTGACTTCTTGTATCCTACAGTACCCGAGCAATTGATACCTTTGATACTCCATCTCTCACCGATCCCCAGCAAGCCCTCCTATCCACTCAAGGACTATCCACATATAGTCCACTCATTCATATTTCACTGAAGTTCCTCCTTGGAACTTCCCTTTGAACACTGAACCGATCCCGTGACTCTTAGTGCAGTGTCCCTGTAGAGAACCTATCCCAAGTCAGGAGAACATCCCTACCATGACATAACATGTATCAACCCAGTCATCGACATTGGGCCTGCAGATGAAGGAGAGCGCGAGGAACATGTGCTGGTAGGGTGATTTGATGATGTCCGATCCCTCGTTCATGCCTCAGTATAGGTCAAATTCACAAATGAATTTCTTTGACTGGCCTTGATTGCCATCGAAGATGGTTGGCGCATTGCCACTGAGTTTCCCTCCAGTGGATGGGTTTCCAGGTGTGGCCATGGGTACTGCTGGTATGGAAATGGGTACGATGGTAGGTGCAATTGGAGCCGATGGTATGATAACAGGTGCTGACGCGTCAATAGGTTTGTTGGCAGCTGTGACATTGGTCTGGGTCTCAATGGATGGTGGCTTGGCAGTTTCGACGTCCTCTTTGGTGAGGGATAGGTCGCCATGTATCGGCGGGAGGTGAGTGAAAGCATTGGCAAGCTCGTCGACTGTGTTGTCTTCCTCGATGGGTTTGGCACCGGGGTTCAGTGGTTCTGCGGGAGATGGGGCACGAGGCATAGGGGTGCAGGGTAAGTGGGTTAGCTTAGTCTTATGTTATGCCTCTGTGGGGGCATCGCATGTGTCAATGGTTACAACAGATCCTACCTGTGGTGAAGGACTCTGAGGTGGTTCAGCACTGAATGCTATGATACCTTACAGTGGTTCAATGGAGAGCCTGTAGAGAGGCTGAGAGGAAGGTTCCAAGAGAAAGCACACAAGAGATGAAGCAAAGGACTTCACAGTAGATTAATGAAGACTAGGCTAGGGAAATACAGGAGAAAGACATGGGTATAAGTAGTCCTATACTACAGGGAAGCACAGGCAACTGAGGTGAAAGGGTTAGCAATAGATGAAAAAGGGGGATTGATGATGGGATCAGATCAATGATCAGATGATCATCCAATGAGATTGAGATCAAATTGGATTGGACAAGATAAGACAAGATCAAGATGAGACAAGTAAAAGGAAGAGAAAAGGAAAGGAAAGGAAGGGTAGGTTTGTGACACCTTTGTTTGTGTTACGATTTTTCCCTTCACTTCGGCCTCTTCCTTTTCGTCTTGTGACTCACATTCGATGTCGACCTTCCATTGTACTTTTACGATACGATCCGCTTCGATCCGTGTCTCGGCTCTTATCTCGCGCCTAGCGCATGACCGTTACGACGCCCCATGACGCGACTTCCAGAACCCGCTGACGACTTCTGATCCACGCGTCGTCCCACGGGATTCCCTTGTTCTCTTTTCGCACTCTCCCTTTGTTAGCTCTCTAGGACCCGTATCCTAGGATCGTGCCATATGTTTGTCTTTGACAAACATCGTGTACTAGTATATAAGTCTCACGCTACCTAGCTTGTACGGTAGACTTGACTTCTTGTGTAATACCACACCGCTGTCCACTTCTCACGAACCGATCCTTTGAGTCGCCCTTGCGCTTGACTCCCCGTCTTCGCTCGCCGTTGCGCTTGAGCTTGCCCTTGCTATTACCCTTGAGTCCACGGAGACCAGGTGGTACTTGTTCACCATCGAACTAAGTCGTAACTGACTTACTCCCGTCCCGTTACCGTCCGTGACTTAACCGAAGTACACGTCGTACTTAACGCCCCTGTGGTGGCGTTACAGTTTGGGGAGTAATCAATGAAAGCCCAGAGGCATCTGTCCTCTAGGTAGTGAATTTGATGATACTCTTTTTTCTTTTGGATGAAGATATAGTATCCTTCAATTCCATTGATTTCTGCCCAGATGGCCGATCCTTTGATATGGTCTGAGAGTTCGTCTGTAGAAAGCCGAGTGATAAACTCAGGCTTGAACTGGGATCTGGCACGACTAGATGTCGCCACTGTGAGAGACTTGACTTAATGTAATGCCACCACAGGGGCATTAAGTACGACATGTACTTCAGTTAAGTCACAGGCAGTAATGGGATGTGAGCAAGTTGGTTAAGACTCAGTTCAAGGGTGAATAAGTACCACTTGGTCTCCATGAACACAAGGGTAATAGCAGGAAGAGGCTCAGGCACAAAGGCAAGCAAGAATAGGGAGTCAAGCAAAAGAGTGACTCAAAGGTTCAGGTCGTGAGAGAAGACAGCGGTGTGGTATTACACAAGAAGTCAAGTCTACTGTACAAGCTAGGTAGGGCGTGACTTATATACTCATACAGGGTGTTTGTCAGGGACAAACACATGGCACAATCCTAGGACACGGGTCCTAGAGAGCTAACAAAGGGATACTACCAAATCAGAACAAAGGGATTCTGTGGGATGACACATGGATCAGAAGTCGTCAGCAGGTTCTGGAAGTTGTGCCATGGAGCATCATAATGGTCATGTGCTAGGCACAAGATAAGGGCCAAGATGCGTTTTGAAGCGGATCATAGGTAGAGAGTCTGGTCAACACGTCATAGCAAATCCGATAGCAACAGAACACAGTAAGGCAAGAGAGAATGAAGATGATGTGGGAAGGAGAAGGTAAAATCGTAACACATGCAAACTATGTTGGAATCAGCCAAATATGCAGTGTTTATCAGCTGGTCTGGATGGGTAAAGACAAGGAAATGTGGTTCAACTTTGAGAACATAATTTTTCATGACATTCAAGTAGGCAGGTATTACTGTGTAAATATGGACTAAAAATCTATTTATTTTTGTTTGGCTCATCCAGTTTCCCAGGCACAATTTTGAATCATTTGATGGTTACCCCCTCATTCTTATGGTTGGCATTTGATCCTATCCTATCCTAAACTGATCCTAATCACATGTAGGATAGGAAAATGTAGGTTTAGGCTTATGGAAAGTCACCCAATGTCTCTAGAATAATAGGGGCATTCAAAGTTACCCTTATTTGTTTCATTACTTAACCATTATGATATCATTAACAGGAACCATTAATTTGAAAAATGACATCAAAAATGGAACAAATAATGTAATTTTTAAGGATGGGAGGGGCTCCTTTTTGACATAATTCCATTATTTATATTTCATTAAGGGGGGCTGCAAAAGAATCAGAGTTTTATTTTATTTTACAAAGAAAGCAAATTTGATTATGTTTTATGAGCTCCAAATTGGAGTTAATAATTTAGTCCAGTGGGGATCAAAAAAGATTTACCTCAGCAAAATGTTGCCAGGGGTGCTGAGGCACAAAATTAATGCATTAAAGTCTCATTATTGCTGTTTTTTGGGGGGGTGGTTTCAAAGTTGACCATTATTGGTCAATTATTTACTTCATTATTTCTCACATTAACCCTAAATTAGCACTAAATTTCGGATTAATGGTTGTTTAATGGGTCCAATAAGGGACCAAAATAATGGTACTTTGAAAGACCCTAATGGCAGTTGCCCCCTTTCCTTTTCACATCTGTAATAAATCATCAGTACAAAAATGCATAACCCTGTATAAGTGGACTGGACTTGGAAGTGGAAGTAACACACATCAATGAGGGGCTTCACAAGTTCATCTGTGGAAGCTATGATAGCTTCCAAGCGATTATATGATTCCAGGGTACCAAGCAGGTACAATTCCTCTGGTTCAGGAGGTGGTTTATTCATTTCCTGGATTAGATTTGTAGTTTCAACAAAATTGGCATTGTCATTGTCTGAAAGTTTGTTGCAGATGGCCTAATCTTCACCTCAGAAAATGGCCCAAATATCTTTGGTAACCAATAAGGCCCTACAACAAGGATCCACTGCACCCCATCATTACTGTAGTCAGTGGATGGCTGTTCCTATAGGCTGCCTTTGCTTGGGTTTGAGCCTGGAAGTAAAGGCAGTGAAAAAGGGTCATGACAGAATGATTGATGGTGAGCAGGGATGTCAATGAGTCTATACTTGTTTAGCTATATCTCCTGAACCAGTGATTGTACAGGTCGGAAATTTGGAATATGAGTAGACATACTGTATATCTGCTTGCATTCCAAATTTCAGACCTGTATGATTACTGGTTCAGGAGATATAGCTAAACAAGTATAGATGAGTATAACTCATTGACATCCCTGGTGGTGAGTGACACAGGCAGGGAAAGATTTGACATAATTTCAAGACTCCATTTCACCTCCACACCACAGCAAAGCTTGAACAAAGGGTTTGTGATCAGAGGTGTAAAGTTGACCAGGCCGAAATCTGGGATTTCAAACTGGTGGTCATTTCAGTCAGTGGGATTCCACTTTAGGTTCATCTGTGGATAGATGGTGAAGTGACAGAGGGGCACTTGGTGCAAGGCCAAAAAGTCAATCAATATAGCATACAATATGTCTTCCCTGGGGTGCCTGAGTACAGCCTTCTGAGCAAGGTTCCTCTGATAGGTTTGCTCCTTGTTTTGCTCTACCTTTTGGATCCACTCATGGGTCCACCCAAGGGGGTGAGACTGAAATCCTGAATAGGATGTTGGGGGTAAGGCTCCAACTATTTAGGTTTAAAACAGTTTTTAAACTATTTACATGGTTTACTTTTACCATATATTTACTGGCATGTTGGTATGAAGTAAATAAACTAAATAGTAAACAGTAAACAGTTACCCCAAGACCCTGTAGAGTAGACTCAATAGGAACTGTAATCCTCAGATCAGAGGATTTAAGTGTGCTAATTAATATGTTCAACACTTTAAACACTGTTGAATACTTTGAACTTGGCCCTGAACACACTAGAAGGAAATTCCCATTTTTATGCTGAAAATCTTTTAACACTTCTATAATAAGAGGGAATTCCTTATTTTTATGGTCAAAAATATAAATCTGATAATTATCTACTATTAAGCCAGATTCATGTTAAAAAATGATATCAAAATGGTATTTATATAATATGAAATTTTTACAATTTATAGAGTGGAAAAAAAATTATTATTTAAGGATTTCATCTAGATATAGCTTTAGAAAATGAGAGCCAAACCAGCATTTACACTTGAAATAAAGAAGTATCATTTGCATTTTTCTAACCTATTTCTAGGTAAAACATTGTAGAAGAATATCCACTTTCCAACCAAAGAGATTGTAACAAGATTATATCAAGTAAGTATCATTTTAACAACATTTTTTAATCTGAATTTAGCATAATAATATACCATCACTGGATGGAAAATGCCCTTTTACCATTGACACAATTTAGGCATCTATAAGAAAAGGTATTTTTTCTTTACAATTTTTCATACATAAAATGTTGATAAGGTAACTAAATATTGACAATGCAATTTCAAGGCATAATATGTGATCAATATATATTTTATTTTCCACAATATTGTCAGAATATCATAAAGGTTATATTGTGTATCTTGTTAAAATATTTATTTCACATGGTAATCTTTATAAAATACCACAGTCATTCAGTACATTTTTGGAATCTCAGGAAATAAAATAGATAAAACTCTGAGAATATGTGTTACAAATCCCAACCGCCAACGTTACAGGACCTGGACCAGAGGAACTGTTACAGACAGCAGTGACTCCTGGCAGCTCAGAAGCCGCTAGCAGGACCTTATGACATGCTAGGGAGACCTTCAGGAAGAGTCTGGACTCATGATGGTATGATCATGTGACCAGAGCCTAGACTGACCTAGAACGATGACAAGCAATGGCACAATACACATGTGACCTTCTAGTAGGTTCCATGACTGTGCACAGACCCAGATCCCAGATAGAGCGGACTTAGCTGAGTACAAACCTTACGTACCTGCATGTATATATACCAGGCTTGTCTTCATACTCAAGTCCTCAGACTTGATTTACTTAGCAATACCAGCTTTGTATCTTGGGAACCCTGCTCTGCCTTGCTTTAAGCCTTCCCTTTTACTTGTGCATCACTGTTCTTGCCTCACCTCTTCACACATGTGCCTTTGACCGATATCAGTCTCCTTTGTCATTGTTGTCCAACAAATGCTGAATGTGTCTTCTGCTAGACCTGCTGTGGGTACTTTGAACCATGGATGTCACCCCGCTGGTGGCGTTACAATATGTGTAGTTGTATCACATCAGATGCTAGGTGTTAATCCAATCAGCTGTTTCTAAGTTATTTGACTGCAGCTGACTTGGTTATTTGCAAGCCAAGCTCATTGTTAAGCAAGTAAAATAACTCAGGAATACCTAATTGGATTACTTAGAGTTGCTCTGGCATTGTAAATTGTCTACCTCCATAAACATCTTCAGACTTTTCCTATTTATTTCCTACTTAGGATCCCAAAAATGTTGGCTCAAGCTGCAAGAACACAACACTGGCATACGGTTAGTTGTTAAATATGTTAGTGAGAGTTATTTTTCAAGTTATTAGTCCTTTCATCATGTTTCATATATTTGCTACTGAGTGGGCCCATTTTCAAGAAAACACTTGGGGTATTAATGTAAATTGTTTTATAAATAGTATTTACTGTCTATAAACAGTTTACAATGGTTTACTGTCTATTTACTGGTTGTTGAGTAAACATAAACTAAATGGTTGGAGCCTTAGTTGGGGGGAGTGCGGTGAAGGCCTGAAAAAATATGGACCTTCCTAATTAGGAAGTGGTCCACCCACAACATGCTTCCTGGATGATGTTTTCATGCTTTTCCACTTTCCCACATGTTCCACGCTGTACCAATCCCTTGGGCTCTGGCCCCAAAATCATCTGTTTTTGGTCTTTTTGGTCTTGGTCCTGCATTATGTGGCTCAGCTACCATTTCTGTCTTGTGTTCTCATAGTGTTGCACCTCTCTATTGCTCCTCATCACTCTCCATCAATCAATGCTTTCCTTCTTGCTTGCTCTGACTCTCTCCATACACACACACATTCTCTCCCTTTCCCTCTCTCCTTGCCACTTGTTACTTCCAACATCCTTTGCCATCACCCATGAACCACTGCCATCCATAGTCACCTCACAAATGGCTTGTAAGCACTCAATGACAGGCCACATGTCCCCACATTGCCTCATGCATCCTTTATCCTTCAACACCCTGTCTCCATTGCATCACCCACCTCACATGTCTTTCAAGATGTCAAGATAGCAACTCACTCATTCTTCCAGCCCTTTAGCCACCCACAAGATGCTGTTAGTGGCTGCATGGATCATCATGCCCATCATCAGACTTGGAGGAGGACTATTGTTGTGCATCATGATGTCTTGGCTTCCTTTGCCTCTTATTTTTGTATGCTTACTAGCTTTCACTTGGATAGTCCATTTCCATTCCTTGTGTTTGTGCTCATATCCCTTTGACTTGGTCTCAATTGTCCTTGTGTCCTGTTGAAGTCCTGCCACCTATCCCTCTTACCTTACCTTCATTCCTAGCTCTTTGTCTGGGTAGCTACTGATCTGCATGTATATAACCTCACCCTATTGGCTTGAAAATATCATCTTGGTTCTCCCCTTTTCTCTCACTGCATGTTTGTCCTCAAAGTCAGCTCTCTGCCTCATGTGCCCCACACATGAGCTGCTCCTTGTCATCAACAGCACCCACTGGTCTGCCAGCTCTCCCTCCCTTAGCCAGTTCTCCTACATGGTAGATGACCTGGCCACTGAGGATATTGCCCCCTTTGCACTGCTTAACACACTCATGCACTGGCTGCCCCACTGGTGCACTGACATGCTCAAGGTCTGCACTAATGATGTCTGCATCATGTGGGGCATCCATGGGAATGCATGCTCCTGTGCATGGGAGGCAGTGCATGGGCTTTGTGTGCAGGGTGACATTGTGCTGTGCCACATGGAGTTGATTGATCATTGGTTGGAGGACAATGTGAGCACAAGTGCTAGCTATAGAGCAGTAGTCTCATCTGGCCCCCTGTGTGATCCCAAGTGTTACATTCCTTCTGGATGTCGGTCAGTCACATGGCCTATTTGCCTGTTTGCTGCTGCTGTGATGAACAGTGCACATAGGGACTATACTCACAGTGACAAGAGGAGACTGTGGTGAGATATAGAGGGTGACTGGAAGCAGCAACAGAGTAAACTTGCAGTGAAGCAGATGAGAGTGTCTGGCACACAACAGATGAGAACTGGTGTTATTACAAGAGAGGAGACATACCTGGCACACAACAGATGAGAACTGGTGTGGTGCCAGAGCGTACAGAGTACTCTACTTATACTATACAGAGGCGTGACACTAGTACAACATAGGGTCACAGAATACAAGGAGCGTTGTTCTACAGAGGGACACAAAGGAGTGTGTAAATGGAGAACAAGGCGCAAAGAACAAAAGGAATGAGTACAAGGGCGAAATACAATAGGAGTCCAGAGGAGTCCATGATGTCATTGTACAGTGATGTCATAGATAAGAAAGTCCGAGATTGTAAAGATCATAATAATCTAATCTACATAAGTCCAATATATCTTATCTAAAGCAGTCCGTTATCTGCGTGTCCATTGAGCTGCTAAGTGCGCACAGGTCACTTATCAACATCTCCCTGTGATCAGCAATCTAGGTTTTTTAGCACAAGCCCATGTCAACGTTGTGTTGTTGGAGTAGGGTGCACGCGAGCGACTTGGTAAAGCCGTCTGCGACCATTTCTAGAGTAGGGGTTCTAATAAGAGTGATGGTCCTCTTTTCGATGTATTCCCTAATGACATGATGTCTAATGGCAATGTGCTTCGATCGCCTCCCAGTGACAGGGTTCAAGGCCAAATCAATGGCACCCTTATTGTCACCATGTAATGGGATGGGGTCGTTGACCTCGTACCCGAGTTCCGCAAGGAAGCTCTGATACCAAGCGGCTTGGTTGGCCGCATCGGTCATGGCCATGTATTCCGCCTCTGTAGTGTTTTGGGCCACTGTCTTTTGCTTTCGCGAAGACCAGCTTATTGCACCATTGGCTAATAGGAACACATAACCCGAAGTGGAGTGTCTATCATCAACCTGGTCACCCAGGGAAGAATCAGAGTAGCCGTGAAGGCCGTCTCCACTGGCGCCATTGTAGACTATACGCATGCCCACAGTGCCTACTAAGTAAGCCAGAACATATTGCGCAAGCCACAGATGTTGGGGGGAAGGATTCGCTGCATACTGCGCCAAACGTGACACAGCGAAGGAAATGTCCGGTCTAGTACCAATCTGAACATACAGCAGACTACCAATGAGTGACTGGTAGTGCGTAATGTCAGAGGCAGTAGCCTGACCCATATATTTATGAAGGTGCTCGTCAGCACCAGCGGGCAAGGGTGTGGAGTGTGGAGTGGCATCAGACATGCCAAAGCGTTCAAGGACATCCTTGACATAGCCAGACTGGTCTATTTCGATGCGTCTGAGGGAGCGGTCGCGCACAATGCGCATACCAAGATATGACTCTATCTCCCCGAGATCTGTCATCTCATAGCGCTCAGAAAGATCTGACTTAAGACGCTTAATCCTCTCCAAAGAGGCACCCAGTATAGTGATGTCGTCAACGTAAATGATAACGAAGAGTGGTCCATCCCCCTCTTGTTGAGGCAACACATATACACCAGCATCAGCAAACGTCTGCTTAAAGCCGAGTGCAAGTAGCACTCCATGGAATTGCAAGTTCCATGCACGGGAGGCTTGTTTGAGACCATATATCGCCTTGACTAGGCGACACACCTTCGTCTCTGAACCAGTGGTGATGAACCCTTGTGGTTGCTCCATGTAAATCTCCTCGTCAAGCACGCCATTGAGGAACACAGACTTGACATCCATCTGATGGATGTGCCAGTCCTCCAGCGCGGCCAACGCCAGAAGTAATCTCAGCGACTCGAATCGTGCGACGGGAGAGAAGGTTTCATCAAAATCTATGCCAGGGATTTGCGTAAACCCCTTAGCCACCAAGCGAGCTCTGTAGCGGCCATCCGCCTTGAGCTTAAAGACCCATTTGGATTTTACTGCCTTGCGATTAGGCGGGAGATTCACTAACTCCCATGTGCCATTCTTGGCGAGCGCATCCATTTCATACTGGCACGCCGTTGTCCATTCATCTGCATCCACAGACCGCATGGCCTCTGCATAGGATGCAGGATCTCTACCTATGTAAGCTGCAGCTAATAGCTCCGCGTATCCCAGCCGTCTGCCACGCATGGCCGTGTTATCCGCCGTGAAGTAGCGGGGGTTGGGCACAGGTGCACGGGCAGAGCGTCAAGGCACATTGTCCATTTCACGCAACAGCTGACTACGCTGTGTGCGATCCTCAAAGCCTCCAGGCATATCTGGAGAGGGAGGAGGGACATGGCGCATAATGCGCGTTGCGCCTTGACGCGGCGGTGGCGAAGTGGGAGTGGGCTGCTCACGCTTAGGTGTAACAGGGAGAGATGGTGGTGCAGGTGGTGGTGGCGTGTGGGGGCGCTCTGGTTTGGGGTCTAGAAGGTCTTCAACATCCTCCTCCTCACTACTGTTAGAGTGTGCAGGGGAGGGTGCTCGCTGTGGTGGTAACGCCGACGTGCTAGGTACGGCAATCACTGATACAGGTGGTGGCGGTGAGGCCACTTGCGTAGGTGTTGGGTGTGTCTCAGCACCCTGTAGGGACGGGAAGCTGCTCTCGTCGAATGTCACATCCCTGGACAAACGGACAGAGCGGGTTTGGCGGTCCCAGAGCTTATAGCCCTTAGATTCGGGCTCAAACCCAATAAGCGTGACCTCAATGGCCTTCGCATCCAATTTGCGACGCTTATCAGCGGGTACGTGCATGTACCCCTTGCATCCAAAGACGCGTAAATGAGAGACATCTGGTACTTTGCCAGAGTACCAGAGCTCATAAGGTGTGCGCCACTTGAGCGTACGGGTGGGAGAGCGGTTATAGATGTGTACCGCAGTGCTCATAGCATGCTCCCAAAAGCCTTTAGACATGCCAGCTGTGTGAAGCATGGCCATTGCCTTATCCGTGATGGTGCGGTTAAACCGCTCGGCTTTCCCGTTTGACTGTGGTGAACCTGGCATCGTAAGGTGATGCTCTATCCCTCTCTGCTTGAGAATGTCCTGTACTTGGCTCGCCATGTACTCGCCTCCGCGGTCAGAGTGGAGTGCGCGCAGTTTATGGGACGTCTGGGTTTCACCCCAGGCCAAATACATCTGCAGCGCCTTCACAAACTGATCCTTCGACTTAATGAAGTACACCACTGCATGCTTGGAGTGGTCGTCTATGAAGGTGGCGGTGTAGGCGGAGCCTTGTAGGGACTGAGTTTGCATTGGACCGGCTAGGTCACTATGTACAATCTCAAAGATACGGGTTGTCCTTTTGGTGGAGGACGCAGAGAAAGGTTGACGAGTGGATTTACCCAACTCGCACCCACGACACACAGCAGTATGCGTGGTAGAGCTGTCAATGTCCATGCCAGTAGTGGCAGAGGGACCGTACGACTTAAGAGCAGCAGGGGAGAGGTGTCCCATGCGCTGATGCCAGATATCAAGAGTGGTGGCGGCACTTTTGATGTGAGCATTTAGGCCAATGCTTGAAGCGTCCAACCAGTAGAGGTTGTCCTCCAAGTAGCCAACAGCTACACAGCTTTTTCTGACAGATATTTTAAAAGAGCCACTGTCAAAGGCCACTTCCGCACCCCTTTGCGCTAGAGCACGCGTCGATAGGAAGCATGTTTTCACCTGAGGTAGGTGTAGCACATTACTTAGGGTGATAGGAATGCCCTGGCTCGTAGTGAAGACGACGGAGCCTACACCAACTTGGTCGATTGTGGATTTATCACCCAGGCACACAGCGCCTTTGCACGGGGTGTAGTCTTTGAAGTCAGACCGATGTGGTGTGATGTGGTGTGTGGCACCACTGTCCATCATCCAACGCACACGCGAGGCAGCATACAAGGCAACTCCAACTGCATTGTCCGCCCAGTTAATGGCGGGCTCATCATCGACCTCCTTAATGGAGGCGGTGGTTGGTACTAATACATGAGAGTTGGCAGCCTTGTTGCCAGTGTCCTTCGCCTTCCCCGCAGCCTCATCCTTCTTCCTCTGCCTGCAATCAGGCTTGATGTGCCCCTTTTTGTTACAGTAGTGGCACGTCAACTGGGAATGGTCCTTCTTCTTACGGCCGCCGCTAGACTTAATGGGGGCAGCCTTGTTGAGGGAGGACCCAGAGGGGCCAGCGCGGCGCGCCTCCTCTGAAACTATGCGTGCAATTATTTCAGCGTGCTTGAGTTTGGTGGGGGCGCCACTGGCAAGGATGGTAGATGCCAACACCTCATAGGAGGCTGGCAGGGCGTGGAGAAGTATGAGACAGAATTGGGTGTCTGTGACACCCATCTGTGCGTTGGAAAGGCCGACCCGCAGCTCATTGAGCTTGGCCAACTGAGAGGCCATGGGCGCGGAGTCGTCGAGACGGGCTTGAGTTAACTGAATCCACAAATTAAATATGGTGGTGCTGCCCGAAGCACCAGCATAGACATCCTTCAGCTTTTCCCACTTCGAGGCAAAGGTGGGGTAGGCATATGGATCGGAGACGAGGGAGTAGACGTCCGGTTTGAGGTATAGGCGGAGGTACGCCTTTGACCGACGCTGGATAGATTCCCACTCATCAAGAGTGACTCCAGAGGGAGGGGTACGATAGGTGAACACATCCTCAGCCTCGTGAAGAGTGAGGATGGCCTCAAGTGTCCCAGACCACTCGTTCCAATTCGAGCCGTCAAACTGATCGAGGCAAATGCCAGAGGGCATGCCAAAGGTTGTGCCATACGCATTTGAGAGGCGCATGGAGGGTGTGGACCCAGAAGTGATGGGGGGAAGGCCAGAGCCTCCCGCCGTGGCGCCTGCAGCTGCACCAGTGGTGGCAGCACCGGTGGGTGAGGCAGCGCGAGATGAGTGTGCAGAAGACATAGGGATGGTTTATCTATTGCCGAGGAGCAGTCAGCGACAGTGCTTCATAACAGTTGCATGATGTGAAGGGGGTAGCTACTCCTGTCTGTGATTCTGTAAGGCCAGAACGCTAACCCGTCCTGCCTCCACTAACATGCCAGTGTTACAAGGGCTACGCCCAGGGTGGAAACCTCTTCGCGTACTAGGAGCCGGCTGCCAGCCAGGATGTGTCTAAGACACGGCTCACTAGAGTGCACCAGAGGGGATAGTGGAATGGTTCTTTCAGAGCCCAAGGCTGTCTACCTCAGCCTTCTCGGCCTGTTGGTTGCCTCATCGCCCGAAGGCTTTACTGCATCCTTTCCCATTGCCACTACAAGGCAGGTATCTGGTTGCAGAACACCATAAGGTGAACGCCCCCCAGAGTCTGAACCAGGTTTTACACTCCCATGGTGAGGAGATCCTGCGCCCAGTGTGGAGCACCAGAGACAGCTGGCGCTAAGCTCCACAATACACAGCCCAGTGGGCCATGCACACCTGGATATGGATTAAGGGGCTACCAGATCCAATCTCCTTGCACATAGCGCAGGGGCTAGGAATACAGTAGGGGTGAAAGTAGGACTACTGGGCAGTGTATAGTAGTGGAGGGGCCTCACCAACTGGCGCCTGACGCCTCAGGGCACAGTGGCTTGGGCAAGGAGGGTGAGTCCCCAGACAGACCTCAGCCTGGTGTGTGATCCTAGGAACACAGTGACCAGCCAAGTGGAGTGGCTTGGGCACCAGGGCCCATAACCTGATGAACAGTGCACATAGGGACTATACTCACAGTGACAAGAGGAGACTGTGGTGAGATATAGAGGGTGACTGGAAGCAGCAACAGAGTAAACTTGCAGTGAAGCAGATGAGAGTGTCTGGCACACAACAGATGAGAACTGGTGTTATTACAAGAGAGGAGACATACCTGGCACACAACAGATGAGAACTGGTGTGGTGCCAGAGCGTACAGAGTACTCTACTTATACTATACAGAGGCGTGACACTAGTACAACATAGGGTCACAGAATACAAGGAGCGTTGTTCTACAGAGGGACACAAAGGAGTGTGTAAATGGAGAACAAGGCGCAAAGAACAAAAGGAATGAGTACAAGGGCGAAATACAATAGGAGTCCAGAGGAGTCCATGATGTCATTGTACAGTGATGTCATAGATAAGAAAGTCCGAGATTGTAAAGATCATAATAATCTAATCTACATAAGTCCAATATATCTTATCTAAAGCAGTCCGTTATCTGCGTGTCCATTGAGCCGCTAAGTGCGCACAGGTCACTTATCAACATGCTGCACAGCTTCGACTATCTCTAGTATCCCATAGGCAATGGCTAGGGCGATATGCAGGGCATGGCCAACAAAGGCAATGATGATGATGCAGGTAATAATGATAAGACATGAGGCATTGGCAATGACTAAGCATGATGGCAAGCAGAACACTTAGTGGCAATAACCAGCACACTAGCACAGAGGACAAAGGAAGGGATGAGACAATGAGGAATCTAGCTTTATACAATCTGTGCAAGGGAAGGATTGACACAAGATATCAAAGCTAAGGACTACTGTAATACCACCACGAGCGTTAAGTCTGACTTAGACTTTGTAAGGGCATTCACGACTTAGCTGGTTCGATGATGACCCTTGGTCATGTGCCTTTGCACTTGTCTGAGACAAGGCAGACATCGGCAAGATGGAAAGGGGGATGAAGGAAAGAGATTGAGAGAAAGAAGAGAGAAAGAAGTGGGAGAGAAGGGATCGTGCAAGGAGATGAGAGAAAGTGGTGATTGCAAGAAGACCAAGATGGTGTATCTTTGGTCTTTCACCTGTGGTATTTATACATGAGGGAGGTAGCTTTGAAGCTCCTCTTGAACAGTATGAGCCAGTAGCTATAGTACCTCAAACCCTACTATGGCCATCCTAGGAATGAGTCATAGTATCATACATGTGATACTATGACACGATGATGAATAAGTCCATGACTAATTACCTCTTACTATGCCAGTCACCTGCTCTAGTAAGTGTCCACTTCCGGAATCATGACATCACCCCCTTTTCAGGTGTGATGTCCTTGGCACTGAGTCGGTCCAACTCCTCCCATCCACCCTGACTGCCTCTCTTTGATCCTGTCTAAAATGTCAGCCATCTCCAGGTGGAACTTACACCTTGCCAACTCCACCTGTACCCCTCCAAGTGCTTGCACCAGCTCCATGATGCATTGGTTCATGTGGGTTTCTTCCACGACATAGGAGCGGTAGCGGTGTATCTCCACCTTTACTCCTACATCCTGGAGCTTGTTGACTGTGCAATCGAATCACAGTCAATTGTAGTACCTGGCCTTGAAGAGGAACATGTCCTCACTTGGGTATACTGTATACCAGCTTGCCTGACTCCTTGACCTGTGGCTCAGCGTACAAGGCCTTGGAGTAGACCTTATTGCTGTCCTCGATGAGGGCAAGGACCAAGGGGTCTGTGTTCATGACCACTTGAACATAAGCAGCCTGTTGCGTTACCCCCTGCCTGTCATTGATTTGAAAATGGACAAAGTCATCTGCACAGTTGTATTTGTAACCCACTGGAGGTGGCCGTTCATCTTGCTGAATGTAGTGAAGGTGCAAGGAGGGGTGGAGAGGGGGCACATCCGTGCACACATTGCCTCGATACAGGGGTCACCTGAGAGTGTTGCAGGCGTAGGGGGTCTCGTTCAGGTCATCAGTGTCAGTAGTGGTGATAATGAGCAGATGCTCATCTGGGTACCACACCTTCAGGCTCCCTCTGACCTGCCCAAGAACTGTCTCTTCAGCTGGGTGATGACTGCTATCTTGTCCAGCATGAGTTTCCTCCTCACCTCCTGCTGCCCCTTTAGCTCTTCGATTACCTCCTGTCTCCATCAATTCCTCTTCAGCCTCAACATTATAGTCACACACAGCTGGCTTTTGGTCCACTCCTCTGCTTTCTCCTTCCAGTCATTCTTCTTCTTGGGCATCAGATGCGTGGGCAGTGGCCACCTTGGCCTCCATGAGGGACTCAACCTGCACTGGGCCAGATCGAGGTGAGGGATGTGGAGATTCTGGGAGAGCTGCATGAAGCTGATCAAGTTTGGCCGTTGTGAGGGGGATGGTGTTGAGATGTTGTCCATCTTCAGTGAGAAGCCACCAGGTGGCTGGGTGGCTGGTGTTGGGTTCATACTTGGTGGGGAGCATGGTCTGGAGGGCAGTTTGGAGTTCTTCATAGATGACAGCTCCCATGTTTGAGGCAACTTCAACAAGGGCATCAGGAGCATTGGACAAGGACATGATGAGTGAGGAGAGGAATCCAGTGTGTGAGAGCAATGAAGGGGATGTGGATTTTGACGTTGTTGCTCGTCCTTTTATCCTTCAGCACGCTTGGGATGTGAGTTGTTCATACTCCACTACTGCTTCATCAGCAAATACATCATCCTTATTGACCCACTGATTCTCTGAGTCTGGGTACCCCTTCCATTTGACCAGATATTGAAGTCACCATCACCTGCTGAAATGCCAGGAGTCTAGAATTTTCTCAACTTCATATTCTTCTTGGCCCTCTTCTAGATCTGGCGGTGGGCACTGGAAATTCTCTCTGTGCATGGCAGTTTCTCAATAGGGTGTGAGAAGATCGATATGGAACACTGGGTGAATGCTCCACTGCATGGGAAGTTCTAGTTGGTAATTGATAGGGGACATCACCTGAGCTACCCTAAAGGGGCCATGTCTTTGCACTGCAAGTTTTGCTGTGGGTTGATTGGTGTGGAGGTGTTTCCCTTCCAGCCATATGAAGTCACCTGTTTCAAAATGTGGTGTATGTTTGTGTTTTACCCATAGGGTCTGGGCCTTTTTCATCAGTTCTTGGGCTTCTCTCCTTTCTTCTTGGAGTTGTTCCACACATGTCTGGACTTGTGGTATTGTGGACATCAGCAAACCCTGGGCTGTCCCAGAAATTCTTGTAGTGATGGTAGAGACTGTAGATGTCATAGATGTCATAGTTATTTGGTAGTAGATTGGTAGAGAGTTGGTAGCAAACCTGTAGATGCTGTAGTTATTATAGGTATAGTAGATATCAGTAGTAATTGCAGACTTGTAGCCATTGTAGACCTTGTAGTGGTGGTAGATATGGTAGCTGTTGCAGTTACAGTAGATACTATAGTGTCTAGACTTGCAGTGATTTCTAGGGAGCATGTCTGAGATATGCAGGGTTTGGGGGGTGTGAAGTGTCATGAGCAGTTGTGCAGGCCTCCATGGGGCACGAGATGTTGTATATAGGTCCACAGCAGTCACAGGTGCATCAGTGTTGAAAGGCTAGAGCCACATGCAAGTGCAGCGATGTTGGGAGAGGGAATGGGGTCAGCTGGTTGCAGGTGGTCAGAAATGGTTGCGCATGTGTCAGTACAGCACAAAACCTCACATGGGTGGCTGCCAGGATTGGGGACGCATTACACTTGAGTCACTAAGGCTGCACACAAGTGCAGCATTGTTATGTCACGGTAGGGACGTTCTCCCGACTTGGGATAGGTTCTCTACAGGGACACTGCACTAAGAGTCACGGGATCGGTTCGGTGTTCGAAGGGAAGTTCCGAGGAGGAACTTCAGTGAAATATGAACGAGTGGACTATATGTGGATAGTCCTTGAGTGGATAGGAGGGCTTGCTGGGGATTGGTGAGAGATGGAGTATCAAAGGTATCGATTGCTCAGGTACCATAGGATACAAGAAGTCAAGTCTGAGGCTACTAGCAGCCAACGCAGACAGTACTTATAGTAATTAGTGATCCTAGGGAGGAGTCACAAATGAGTCCTAGGATCGAGTCATCATACAATAAAGACAAGTCATAGCACGAGTCATAAGGGCTCGCACAGTTGTAATGAGTCAATACGAGTCATAGCGCTCCACCAGGGTCAAGGGGAATGGCAGTGACTTACCCAAGCAATACAGGAGTCATAATGGCTCCGAGATATTGAGTCAAAGGTCACAAGACCTATAAGTCACAAGACACCACATCACGAGACACGAAGTCCGAAAAGAGAAAATGAAGAATAAAATCATACAAGTTGTGACACAATCCCCCTTCCAAGCACAAAGTCGCCTTGACTTTGTCAAGCCTAATTGGGGTAGTGATACTGACACAAGAATGGATGAGGACAATCAGTCCAGTGGTACTTAGGTCCACAACATTCTGTACAAGGTCTCTTCATCACTGGGGGCCCATCTTCTTCATCATAATCCTCTAGGGCCACCTTTTCTTGGATCCATCCTCTGGATCTGCCTTGCGCTTCATGGTCCCAAAACTTGACCGTACCCTCTTCCATACTAGGAAGGGGCTTGTCGTCCTGCAGGGGCACTACTCCCTTTTTCTTCAGGCACGTCTTCTGGTTGCTCTTGGCTCGAGGCCACTGGCTCCTGAACTTCTCCGTCATCTTCTTGGCCCAACCCTTCAGGGTCCTGGGTGCATTGTGTAGCATCTCCTCCCTCTAGCTTCAGCTCTCACTCCAGTATCTGCTCGACGACCCTGTACTCCCTATTGACGTGTCTGGTGAACTGACCCAGTCACGTTGGGTACCTGCACTGGTTGATGGGTCGGCACATGCCACCTCAACTACTTCTGAGTCTGAGGGGGCTGTGGTGGAGTGGTTGGCAGCGGGTCAGAGGTATTCATCCCAGTAGTCACGCACGTGCTCCTCTACAGCAAGGATGGACAGGGTGGCTTGGGCCTCCAAGACTAGAGTGTTCAAGGTGAACTGCCCCTCTGAGGGTTCCAGAGGACAGTTCTGATAGGTGGGTGCTGGAGATACTGGGCTGGGCAGAGGGTTTTGCCTGTCTGTTGTCATGGCGACATCTGGGGACATGGCAGCCCAGTCAATGGGGGAGAAGGGATCTTCAGGAGAGTATGGGGGAACAGGGAGAAGTCTGATGTTCTGAGGGATGATCAAAGGAGGGAGCGCAGAGGTGGACTGCATAGAGATGGTGGGAGCTGATGGTGAAGACATAGCAGGAGTAGGAGGCAACTGGTTATGAAGGCAATGGTGAGGATGTGGTTGAGAGGGAAGAGGATTTTGAATTTCTTCTGTCTTCATTCGCCTTATAACAATCTTCCATTGTTTGGCCTTCTTTGGTTTCTTGTTGTACTCCGCTATTAGTTCATCAGTGTGTACATCTTCTGCTTTTTCCCATGAACTGTCACTTGTGGGATATCCTTTCCACTTGATTAGGTAGTGCAGTTTGTGCCCTTTCCCTCAATGCTGCGCATCTAGGATCTTCTTGACTTCGTATTCAGGTTCTCCCTCTGTAACATTCCACCGGACGTTCCTTCTTGTGTTCTGTGCAAGGCTACTAGCAGGACCTAACGATCACAGAGGATGTCGACTTCACGTACTCGTTCGGCTACTAGCTCACAAGTGAGATGTAATAGCGTTGCCCAAAGGATATGGATGGCGGTGATGGCCAGAAAGAGTAAAAGACGATCAAAGGCGATAGACAACTGGCCAATGATGTAGAGGAGAGGAGTCACGACAGACAGCCAGCAACGAGGATAAGCGGGAAAGGAAGGGATAGCAGACAGTGGCAAACTCAGCACACTGGAGCACAGCTAAGGACTAGGATAGGCAAAGAGGCAGACAGCCGTCTATTGCAATGCAGAGCCAATGAATCAACAGCCAACGGATGGCAGATACAATGGGTGGACAATCCAAGAAGTCAAGCTTAGGTCTTCAGCGACCATAAGCCCCTCTACTTATACACGTCCAAGGAGGTTTGAACCCCAGCTTGGAACTCCGAAACCCTAGTACACGGGTCCTAGGAATGAGTCACAACTACGTCAGAGATAAGAGTCAGCCAATGGCATAAGGCGCGCATGGCACGAGTCAGAGATAAGGAAACATGAGGCATACAGCCATCAAAGTCCAGGCACGATCGATATGAGTCACAAACATGAGGCGTTCTAGGCCAGTCCAGGCACAAGCTCATCTGGACCCTTCTGGTGCAGGTCTAGCCAGGTCACGTGCCAGGGTCACGTGACGGGCGGGCGCTAAGATCACGTGCGCTACTCCCAGTATTCTGGATCACTTCTTTGAGCGCTTCCGGGTTCGTAGTAGTAGTGCATGGGAGACTTAGCTCTTTTGTGGACATGGTCAGCCACAAGTCTTGCTATTTCAGCCTCTTCTTCCACGTATTCTTCTGCGCTTTTCCTCCTTGCGGTGTTCGGGGTCTTCCTGTGGGGTGCACGAGGGACGGTCGAAGGCGAAACCGTAACACCCTCCACTAGATCAGGTGGAGGTCGGGTAAAGTTCAGCCCATGTAGTTCCATCTCCTTATATGGCATAAGGAGGTTCGCATGAAACACGTTGTGGATCTTCCATTGCGAGGTATCTCCACTCAGTATACTGATGAACAGTACACATGTAGGACATACTCACAGTGACAAAGTAGACTGTGGTGAGATATGAGGGTGGTACTGGAAGCAGCAACAGAGTAGATCTAGCAAGTGAAGCAGATGGAGAGTCTGGCACACAACAGATGAGAACTGGTGTGGTGCCAGAGTGTACAGGGTACTCTACTTATACTATACAGAGGTGTGACACTAGTACAACACAGGTAACATAGAGTCACAGAATACAAGGAGCGTTGTTCTACAGAGGGACACAAAGGAGTGTGCAGAAGGAGAACAAGGGCACAAAGAACAATGAAAGGCTAGACTATGATATCATAGTGACATCACAATAAAGATAGAACAAAGGAATGAGTACAAGGACGAAATACAATAGAAGTCTAGAGGAGTCTATGATGTCATTGTACAGTGATGTCATAGATAAGAAAGTCCGAGATTGTAAAGATCATAATAATCTAATCTACATAAGTCCAATATATCTTATCTAAAAGCAGTCCGTTATCTGCGTGTCCATTGAGCTGCTAAGTGCGCACAGGTCACTTATCAACATATACTGCTTCCGACAACTGTTTCAGAATCTTGAAGGGTCCATATCATTTCGGTGCCAACTTGACCATAGGGTAGAGGGTGTTCAGGTTCGTACCCTCTTTTTTTTTTTTTTTTTTTTTTTTTTTTGAACCATTTGTATTCCGCGGCAGTACTTAGTACAAGAACGGTCTCTACCCCAACCTTACTACTCTGTATGTAAACTCCGAAACTGTCCGTACGAAACCATGCCAAAGAAACCGCGCAGCTACCGTAATGCAGTAAACAGGGGGGAACCTAGAAGGCCAAACTTTTCCTGGTGCACAGATCAAGGGAACCTAAGGTAAAGACGGAACAGGGAGACGAGAAGGAGAAGGTAGGTATGATAAGTAGAAGTTAAGAGACGGGGTGGTACAAGTGGCCTCACGGCGCCCTGAAACACGACAGCGGGCACCGCGGCATAAGGGTTAACACGTAATGAGCGTGGGATGGCACCTTCCAAGGAAGCCGGTCAGGGTCAAGGGGATGTAAGGGGCCCAGGCGATGAGAGGCCCAGGCCCTAGTGCGAGCGTGTAAACGAGTGGGCAACGTGCACGGCAGGTGACACGTCATGAGGGCAGAGGGTGGGGAGGTGAGGTCAGGAGGGTGGGAAGTGAGGTCAGGGGGAGGCGACATGCGGGCAGAGG
Organism: Lactarius sanguifluus; assembly: GCA_021527775.1. NCBI lineage: Eukaryota > Fungi > Basidiomycota > Agaricomycetes > Russulales > Russulaceae > Lactarius > Lactarius sanguifluus. Next base: position 1,052 of record JAKEYF010000195.1, on the reverse strand, counting down.
GTGGGAAGTGGGGGCGGAAGGAAAGGAAAACTAGGAGGAAGCCGCCGGTGCAGCCTTGCCGGTGTTACGCGGTTTGGCCTTCCAGCGCTTCAGCTCCCCCGAGTGCCCGAAGGCGAAGAGGGTCCGCTCAGCCAGGAGCGACCGTAACGAGTCCCCAGAAGGGTCCTCGAAGGTCAGCACCACTGACGAGGTGGAGCCCGGGGTGTACGATGAGGGCGCCCTCACCCAGGATGGGGGCAGGGTTATGCGGAGTCCTCGATAGGCGGGGTTATCCGCCAGGAGGGCCGCGTGGAGTTCAGAGGTGCTATAGGGGCCCCGGGTAAGAGAAACTCCGGTGGGGATGCCGTTGATGAGGAGACGGGCCCATTTGCAGTTCTCCCGGGCCTGGACCGGGAGCGGAGATTGGTCCGCGGATAGGTACACCGCGAGGCAGTCGGAGATGGAGTGGGAGGCGGAGGCGAGGTGATGTGCCGTGGTGTCGGGTCCAGCGGTGACCACGAGGTTGTTCTTCGCTGTCCACCGAGCGGCGGACAGGGTCACCTGGTGGCCCTCAGACGAGAGCACGGCGTTGAGGTGCTCCACGAGCTCCTGCGGGCTGCGGCGAACAGCTGTAGGGGGGGGAGAACCTGCTACTGGCGGGCGGAGAGACACGACCAGGGATGGCCGCGCTGGAGTCTTCGCCATAGAGGCGAAAGAGGGTTTAGTTGCGGGAGGGGGCGTGGGGCGTGTGACGGGGGCAGGAGTGGGAGCCGGAGCGGGTTTAGCCTTAGCCGGAGTAACCGGGGCAGGCGCGACCTTAGCCGGGGCAGGCGCGACCTTAGCCGGGGCAGGCGTGGGAGGCTGGGCACGGGGTTTCTTAGCACGGGGCTTCGAAACAGGGGCAGGGGCAGGGACTGCCGGCACAGGGGCAACGGCAGCATGCGCAGGGGTAGGAAGTGGGGCCACGGGGGCAAGGGCAGGAGGGTGAGCCATCTCCACGTCCTGAGCCGGCGCGGCGACAGGGGTGGTAGATGGTGGCGAGCTGGGAATGCTCGCCGGGACAGGTGGGTTGG